>BDJD01002658.1:50392-64562 GCA_002564525.1 Rosa multiflora | reverse complement strand
TAACGGAAGTGTGGGATCGGACTCCACAAGGCAAAACGCCACCTTCCGTGCTCCTCCTCCCTTCTATCAAATTTACAACGATGTCTTGATGGGTTTTGCTGATGCATGGTATCTCTCTGACCCTCACAAAGGTCGTTCCCAAACCGGTTATGTTTTTACCATAGGAAGCATTGCAATATATTGGAGGTCTACAAAGTAGACCTTTGTTGCTACTTCCTCAAATCATGCAGAGATTATCGCTCTACATGAAGCCGTGCGAGAATGCATATGGCTAAGGTCTGTAGTTAGACACATTCGAGGAACTTGTGGTTTGAAGTCTACCACAGATGAACCTACATGCATTTATGAAGATAATGCAGCTTGTATTGAGCAAATGAAGTTAGGTTTCATCAAGGGTGACAACACTAAGCATATATCACCTAAGTTCTTTTACAATCAACAACAACAAACACTTCTAAATATTGAAGTGAATCAAATCTGTTCAGAGGATAATGTAGCAAACTTGTTTACCAAGTCGTTACATAAATCCACCTTCGAGAAACATGTGAAGAGCATCGGATTAAGAAAGTTATATGAACTCCCATAATTGTAGAAATCAAGGGGAGACCTTGACAACAAGGGGATGTATGATGTCTACATGTTCGATCTCGAAGAGTGAATGACGTGTTGTGCTCTTTTTGCCCTTTGACCAGGGTTATTTTTGTCCCACAGGGTTTTTGTTGCCTGGCAAGGTTTTTAGTGAGGCAACGATCAAAACATCATCACCAAGTTTGAGCGGCACAAGGGGGAGTGTGGAAGGATGTCGAATACTCCACATTCACGTGCATTGTGCTCTTTTTCTCCTTCGACCAAGGGTATTTTTTCCCACAGGGTTTTTATTACTTGGCAAGGTTTTGGACGAGGCAACTTAGAAGCACATAGTAGAGGCAACACTATTGACATGGAATATATAAGGGGGAGTGTTGTAAATGATAATGACTATTCATGCAATAAGTATTGCTTAATGTATGCGATTGACAGACTCGTAATGTATGCGATTGACATACTTGTAATGTGCGATTGATTAGTATAGCTATTATGTATTGCCTTTTGTATACATAATGTAACCCTATATAAACCTCATGGTGAGACGAATACAATACAGTACAATTATCCAATTCTCTACAACAAGTTTCACATAAACCAATAGTATACCACTAGTAGCTACTTTCTATTCTCTGAAGAGTTGAGCAAATATCATACGTAATTACTAAATACAATAATGTAATGAACCATGTATAGGAACCTGAGTCTGAGTAAGAAATGAACTTTTATTGCCATGGCATAGTTGATCATGAAAATGTAAAGGAGAAATCAACTTTAGCACAAGACGACTTGGAAAAGTATCAAGATGATTCTAACCTAAGTTCCCCAATAAGAGTTTAATAATGAACCCACATTAGTAGAAACTAGAAACCATGACTTCCCAAAGAAAGACAAAAAAGACTATAAAGAAACAGAGCTAACATGTGGAAGGGCATCTCTTTTCCTGCCTGCTGCATTCATAACTCGAGCAATTTAAGCACAATCAAAACAATTCCTATTACAGGGCCTGGCAACAAAACACCACAAGAAATCAGCAATAGGAACTTCTCCCTCTCCCTATATGTCCTGTCTTTCAGGATCAAGTAATAAAACTACTTGGTTTTTCTTTGCATATGTTTCTTGCATGCATTGAAGAATTCCTCAACTGCATCTTCCTTTAGGAACTTTTTCCAATACAATTTGTTGCTCCAGATAACCAGAAAAACAGTCTGGCCCAGAATCATTCGTGCTGTCAGACTCCATCCTGCCATAAGAATACAGCAAGCTATAAAAACTTACCCTAACCTAGAACTTCAAAATCTATTTATTGATTACTGGTCTCAAAACCACAGGTACTTAAACATCAAACTATGTTAAACAAAGACGTCTTAGAGAAGCATATATTTATGATTCATTCATTTCATAAATACGTAGTTGTAGCAAAAGTGGACAAAATAACTGGATTATCTTGGAATGTGTCAACAATTTGTTAGTGATGATAGCCAGCAATGTGTTAATTAAGCTAGCATTTGAACTTTCACCTTCTTTAAGTATGTATATATATAATACTGCTGAATAGAACTTACCAGTGATCTTAGCAACTCTTGCGAGACCTGAAAAACAGAACGGAGTACTAAAAGTAGTGCCAGTAAAACTTACTACATTTCAAGTACTCACGGAAACCTGCAAAATGCATTAGTCAAGTGTTAATAAGAGATTCAGAACAATAGAAATCACCACTCAAAAAACCAATAGAGAATTGACAGAACCCAATATCAACGTATCCCTCACTGAACTAACCCTACTATGGAATCGTAATAGCACAGTAACAATTTCTCAAAGCCTGACATACATTACGAACCAGAAACTAACAGAAATTCATAATCGAAACCATGAGATGAAGCGGAAACGAATTCCATATATTGAAATTGAAACCCTAATAAAAGATGCACACTAGTCGCGTGCATCTATAAGAAGAATCCATCATACCTAGCAAAGCAAAATAAAATCACAATCCAAAATCAAAAACCTGGCACAATTAACCTAGGTGTAGCAAGAATAAAGGTACTGACCACTTGAAATTGACACCATGGAGGTCAATGTTGAGAATATATATAAGGGTTTGGGCCACTCCATCCATTGCCAATTGGTTTTGGATGCGAACCGCAGATTGATTTATCATGGTATCAGAGCGAGTTACCCACGTGTGCATGCTTCACGGCCACACGGGCTCCACATCACCCAAAGTTGTCCACGTGTATGGCTTGAAAATTCACGAGTTACCCACGTGTGCATGCCTCACGACCACACGGGCTCCACATCACCCAAAGTTGTCCACGTGTATGGCTTGAAAATTCGCCACACGTGCGGGGGCGTGTTGAGAATATATATAAGGGTTTGGGCCACTTCATCCATTGCCAATTGGTTTTGGATGTGAACCCCAGATTACTTTATCAGTTAAGCTATGCACGAATCTCTGCGAGTGAGATACAAGATCCGACGATGCTCAATTGAAGAAGAAAGTGCTTGAATCGGACACCGATCATTCACGAACGGAGAGAGGATTCAGAGAGAATAGAGGTCGTCGGAAAAAGAGAGAGGCGGTGAGGGAGTGAACGGTGAACCACACTAAGTCGACGAGTAGGAGTCTATGGACTCTGAGATGAAATCAATTATAGATCTCGTAAGAATGAAATCAGAGGATTTCATAGTTGGCGTCTTCCTTTTCTTTTTTGTTTAATATACTTGGATCCCAAAAAAAGGAAAGAAAAAAAATTTATAACTCATTTACGACATACTTAAAAAGTAAGTCGTAAAAGACCAGTAAGATAACTCATTTATGACACACATATTGTGCACGCCATTAATAGCTTACTAAATTTACAGCACACATAAGATGCACGCCATGAATGGCCTGAATAAAGACATTTTCACGACACACATTAAATGTGCACCGTAAAAGACTAATTTTGTTGTAGTGTTGGGTCTCTTGAATCAATTCTAGAAAGTGAGGGTTACTAACATTTCTAATTGAAAATTTGGCCTATGGTTAATGGGTGATTTAGGGGTGGGCTAAGAAATCTAGATTATGGCCAACATAAACCCTAACTTTCTCTTTCGGTGGATTGAAAAACTGGTTCCCTTGGCTGCGTTTGAGTGTTTACAAGCATGAGGTTTGTTCTTCACTTTTTTGATTTCGTTTTGTGTTCATTTTTGATATAGCATTTAGAACCCAATATCAACTATATATTTTAATTACAAAAATTGATTTTGTTTTTGTTGGGACTGATTGCTTTTGGTATGTGGATTGAGCTCAATAAAAGAATGCTTGAGGATTATCTTGGGACTAAATGCTTTCTCGGTCAGTTTTATGGGCTCCAGTTTCTGTTGATTTTTGTGGTCCGCTCTTTCTTCTTTATGCTAGACATGCTAGCTGTTGGTGATTTTTCTTTTTCTGTTTTGAGTGTTTCTCTTGGGTGTAATGTCCTGTATTTTGTTAGAAATATATTAGTTTGATGTCTTGGAGTTCTATGTGAAATGACAATATACTCTGTCCATGAGCTATATCCAATTATTCATCTCTGTAGTGATATTTGTTCCTCATTTAGGCATTAGGGATTAAGCAACTTCTGTCCACTGTCCAACTAGTTGAAAAAGTTGGATATCCTTTTGTCACTTTGTTATGAGATAGCTATATAATTAGCAATTAAGAAGGCCTACATGTCATTATCCATGTATTGAGATAGCTATATAATATGCAATTAATTAAAAGGTTGAATTGTACTAATTTCTGATTTACTAACAGTTCTGCCGGCCTGCCGTTCCAAACTGGTAGGCACTCTTGATGTATGTTTTATAATGTTTGTAGCAACAGGTAGGTTAGAAGCTCTGCTTATTGTGTTATTATTCTCTACCATACCACCCTTCTTCCTTAGAATTAGTGGAGTCACTAAAAGCGTAGCTTGTGCCCTATCAAAGTGGAAGAAGGGAAGCCTTCTTGGAAGGGGGACTTTTGGTCATGTTTATGTCGGATTTAACAGGTAAGTTTTGTTTCTATGCGGATCACATAGTGTTTGATTGATAAGGCGGCTAACTTGGATATATCCTCTGTTTGTAGGAAATATGTAACGCTAGGCATAAAATATATTATACAGTTGGCTACACTATGCAAATTACACTGGAAAGTTTAAAGGAAATTAAAGTGGATTGCAAATTGTCGGTATCATGTGTAATTACCTGGAATTTAGACAATCCATCTATTTTTCTTTAATATCTTTATTTATTTATTATTAATTATTATGTATATGATATTCTTTTCCTAAATTTTCATTTGCAACTTTCGCAGTGAAAGTGGGCAAATGTGTGCCATTAAAGAAGTCCGGCTTGTTCCACCCAAGGTACGTTCTTTTGTCTGGAGGCTTTGTAAAGAAATCTTACCAACTAGGACAGTGTTATCACGTAGGGTTTCACTGCCTACGTTGGAGTGTGTTTTTTTGTTGCAATGGAGTGGAAACTTGCATGCATGTCTTTAGGGCCCAATCATAAGAAGCTTCTGGGCCCACAACCCTATCCAATTAAAGCACAAGTCGTTCCCATTTGCATGCATGCTAGATTGGATAATTACAATTATGGAGACCCTTTCTTCTCAGGAACTTGACATCTTCTTTGTTTCATTATGGGCCATTTGGTGTGAAAGAACTAAGATATATGGGATGGGGGAGATTGTAACCCACTGAACATGGGCGTTCAATAGGTTTAATTTGGCAGCTCCATCTTGCACTAGATAGATATTATCAAGTCTTGCCTACCTACATGGCAGAAATATAGTTTATAGGTAATGTTGTTGATTCATTAAGATGTCTTGTTCTGAATCTTGAATTATGTTGTAGGGGTCCCAGATTGTTCTTACTGTACATCCTACACAAATTAATCGACGAACCTTACGATACAAACATATTAGACTTTTTGTGACTGGCTAGTGGCTTTACTCAATTTTTAAGATGTAAACATGATAATTAAAAGGCATGGTAAAATTTTCTTTAGACTAACAATATCAAGTTACCTGCACCATATTTTAAATTTAAGAGACTGGCCTTATTTTAGTAGTGAAGACAAAGATATGGTGATTGAAGATATGATATTGTTTTTCCAACCTTATTTTCTTCTTACAAAACCATTTTGCTGGGGCTAGGGGGATTGCATCTGAATGACATTGATATAGTGGATATTCTCTGATTTTCCGTATGATTTATATTTAACTCTTGCTTTTATTGGTGCGACTGATAAGTTCTACATGGCAGACAGATGAGCTTAGGCGCCATAAACCCACACCAGTTAATGAAGCCAGGGTAGGTAAACCACTTCATCACTCGACATATATTGATATTGACATGCTTTGGCTCTTTGCAATTGTGTGTATCTCTTACAGACAAAATAAAATTGTATATATTTTTCTCATAATATTTTCTTAATTTATTTATCATCATACTACAAAAGCACTTTCACTCAAATGCACACCGAAAATGCACTTTCACTTAAATGCACACCAATCAAGTTTTGGTCTTAGATGGCGGTGAATATTTTTGTACCAACTGGGGATTGGATTCCAATCAAGTAACTAAGTTCATGAAATGATTTACTTGTGGGCAGGTATTACTTTTTATGTTCCTTTTAATTAAGTTAATAGGATTCAAAATTTTGTCTGGTTAACACTGATCAGGTTGATCCTTTATCTTGCTTGCAATTTACTTTATGCATCCAATAGTTTTACCATGGTGTTCTTTATATGTTAAGATGTTTGTTTGTATATTTGTTAAAATAAGAACTAACTGCATGATGTAGTTGTTCACTAGCAGTAAGACTAGCTAGTGAACTACTTCTCACACTTGCTAAATATAAACACATGAGTACCCTAAGTATGCTTGGTCATGTTATATCAGTTCATTTATGCAAGACTGGCATCTTAACTGACGAGAGAGTTAGCTGGTCAGGTTCTCAGATTTCGCTGACTTAGAGGTGTTGATGTGTTGCAGTTTTGATGTTGATTTTGTTCGAGGTTTGATGCTGTAAAATGTTTTATGTGGCAGATATATAAGGAAGCCGAGAAGTTTGCTTATTAGAATGGAGCAAAGGTGGCTGTTGTTTATGGTGGAGCATCGATGGGTCAGCAGGTTTGTGTCCGTGCAAGCTCACTGGCCATTCCCTTAAAATCATATTATGGAGGTAAGAAAATGTTGTTCTGGTTGTTGGCTTGTTGTAATGATATTATTGCCTTCTTGTCCTGGATACTGTTATAATCCACTTGTCTAGTTCTTCATAATATTGAGTTAAATAAGTCTTGCAACTTCAAGCAATGTGATAGTAGACATAAATGTACTAAAAGCACTAGCAAATATAACTTCATTCTACGTACATATTAGCTGCAGGGTTATGCATATATACTCACACACCCCAGAATACCTTCCGTTTTCTTTGACCACTTCTATGATTTGGGTGATTCCATTCATGATCAGATTGTGAAATTTGTACGGCAGTACAACTAGCTAGTTCTTTATCAACTTGTGTCTAATAGAAATTCTTCCTTCATTAAGCATTTGAACTTGTCTACAGATCCAGATTAGTATATATGAGTCATTTTGAACTAATGTTCATGATTAGGTTTGTGTACATAAGACAATGGTGGATTAATGGAAATTGCAATGAATGATTTTGGATGTGGATTTTATGGCACTACTATAATTATGTTATTAGACATCGCATGTTTTAAATCGGTTAGACTTGCCCACGATGTAAAAAAGTAATCTAACATCGTTTTACGAAAATACCGATTTAAATGTATATCATTAACATCAGTTCTTAAAAATCCTCCCTCCTCCATTCTTAGGAGGAATCTGAAGTGCCGAGATCCCAACCTCGATCTAAAATTGAAGTAACAGCTCTGAATCCTGAGCCTGGCCTCAATCTGAGATTGGCAGAGTTGAAGAAATTTAAGAGGCTCCGAATCATGAACTCCCTCTCCACCTTACTCAACAGCTCACTTTGGTCTTCTCCGCTCTCTGCTCCTCAACCCGCTGATTCAATCTCTGATCACGAAGACAACGGCTTACTGGAGGCTAGAATTTGGGGTCGCTGACGGTCTTCGTCAAACCCTTGTAGTCTGATTTGGTCAAAAAGCTTCTCTTCCAGCTCTTGAAGGGCGTCGACGACTGTAACCATAACATCATCCTCACCGAAACCTAGACCTAAGAATCTGCTGCTTGACCAGAAACAACAGAACCTCAAGATTAGCGATGGGATCAGTCAGTCTTTCACTTTCTTTTGCAAGTTTTTATGCCGGCGAAGGTCACTCTCTGTTACCAGGCACTGGAGATTTTGCTTGGGTCCACAGATTACTAGACTTGGCGGACATTTGGGCCCTCGGCTGCATCTTTGGTACTTTCAATTTCCATTCATACTTTCTTATTTCAGTTGAGATTTTAATGGTTCAATTAGTTGATTGAGTGTTTTGTGTATTCTGAAATTGAATATTGTAGCTGAGATGGTTACCGGGGATGTACTATTTGTTGGAAGTACGAAGATTCTCCCAGGTAGGGCTTTGGAGATTTTAATAAAAACAATTTATTTACTGGGATTTATAGCTTTCTAGCATATGGGTTCTACATGAAGCCCAACATTCTTCATGGAACTTGTTCTTAACAAAACATTAGGAACTTGTTCTACAAAGAATTTAGACCCTTCTCTCAGAAAAAAGAAGAGAGATTTCTATCTCAGAGAGAGAGAGAGAGAAAGAGAGATTGGAGATCTTGTCAGATCGGGAATAGAAACTTGTAAGAGAAATCTCTAACATTCTTGGTGTTCTGTTCTGTGTTTATTTTTGGGATTTCTGCAATGTTGGTTTAGTTTTCAGTGCAAAGCTTGGAGCTTTGAGGGTGTTTCTAATTTTTCTTTAATGGGTATATCTTTGTTCTGCTAATGGTGGCTATTGACTGGTTCTTTGTTTCATCTGGGTTCAGAGTTGAAGCTATTGACTTGCTTTTTTATTTGTGTTTCTGTGAATGTGAATGAGCATAGAAATGAAAAGAGAGCCCTTTTTGTCTTCATGGGTTTTGCTCACATTTGTTTGATTAATCAAGTTGATGACTTTCCTCTTAAATTTTCTTGCAACTTGAACCATCCTCCATGCCTGTGAGTTTGGGGATGTCAAGCTTTTATGGTGTTTACCTTTACCCACACACACATACTCATGGAGTACGTGTAATTTTTCTTTTAGTCTTATTCCTTCACACCAATATATAGGAGTCAGCCTTGTTGGGACATCATTTGTATTGTTGTTTATGGTTTACTTTTATGAACACACACACACACACACACACACACACATATTCAGCCTAGTCTTAGAATTGAGAAGAATGAACACTTTTGTTGGTAGAAAAACCTATTTTGAAATTTGATATGATTTCTCTCATTTCTTTCACTTTCAGGTTATGTAAAGGTGGAGAACTACTGGATAAAATTTTGTCTAGGTAGAATTATATTCTTTATATTGAAACTTGTGGTTGGGCACTTTCAGATTTATGATTTCAGTTTGATTTATTCTCAGTAACTCCTTGTGGCAGGGGTGGAAGATACACAGAAGAAGATGCTAAAGTTATTGTTGTGCAAATTTTAGGGCTAAATACTGATTACTACCCTATATTTTGGGTCTAAAATCAATTCAGTCCCTGAACTTCTAATTTAATCAAAAACGCCCCCGCACTTTCAATTTTGATATAATAGGTCCAATTTGTTAGTTTTCCAATAATTGAAGTTATTTAACTTGTTAACGTGGCTCATATATGGCCTATGTTTTATGATGTGGTGTCGAGGTGGCCTGCATAGTCAATTTAGGAGTGAGTCATACTATAAAATAAATAGGTTTTTTTAACAAATAATCCAACTATATATAACTTGAACTCATAACAGAATATTAATGAATTGGACCTATTAGATCAAAATTGAAAGTGCAGGGGTATTTTTAATGAAATTAGAAGTCTAGGGACTGAATTGATTTTGGACCTAAACCACAGGGTAGTAACTAGTATTTAGCCCCAAATTTTAAGTGTTATTGCCTATTGTCATCTTCAAGGTGTTGTGCATCGTGATCCAAAGCCAGAGGTACAACTACATCCAGAGTTTCTACTTTCCACTACTTTCTTGCATTTGGATGGAATAGTATTGAAAGTCCCATCCACATGTAGTTTGTTTTACGTCTTCAGTTCTCGTCCGAACCTATTACCAATAACTCTTTTCATTTGACTGCTTGGCAAAATTTTCTTTTTGCCACAAGAGAAGAGGATGCTTCAGTGAGGGTTATTGATTTTGGTCTCTCCGATTTTATAAGGCCTGGTAATGCTTCCACATACTATTTTTCTTGGCTTCAAGAATGTGTTACTGCACTTTGATTCATGTCTTGGACTTCTTTTGTAATAGGCTAATAGCTTCTTGCTTACATTAGTTATGGTTGTATTGTTTTTTTTTTTTAACTCAGATGAGCTTAAACTACAGGTTTTCTGGGATCTTTGGAGGCATTCAAGAATTACTATGACTGCTTACTTATATAAATTTTAAAACAAGTTTGAGTTTTTATATTTTATCTTACTGATAAAGACTGTAGTATTTTAAAGTAGGATTTTTTTCTGTGTAATTTATAAACTGTTGAAGGGAATACAATTTCTTGCCACCACTATTAGACTATTTAACTATAGGATGATGTCTTTGGTATGCATATCTGTCATGTTTAGTGGATAGTTCATTAGATAATGCTGTTGTCTGTGGCACTTTGCAATTTCACTTCCTCTCTGTGCATATATCTGTTCAACACTTTTACTAAAATAATGAACCGCAGGTAATGCTAGCCTTCTTTTCGGCGAGCATGAATTTGTTGTCAGGTCTTGGTGCAGAGATTGAGAGAGAGTTGAAGCTGAAGCTCAATGACTTTGACAAGGTTAGGTCATTCAATATTGTGGACTTGTCAGGTACTTGCATGAACTTCTTACTCAAAGAGATGAATTTGACACCATTGCTTTGTTGATCCGGCATCTACATATAATTGTGAAATACCAGACTTTGTACGTATTGAAGTGGCTGATTATATATAGAGCTTGGCTACCAACATGATTTTGAGTAAGACTAGTTTTTGCTTTGAAGCAAAGTTTGGTGTTGAACTTTTGTAGTTAGTTACTAATATGTTTATGGGGTAGCCTTTGTAGGTTTTGAGGTTTTATTTTGTGAATTATGTAGAATCATGAATGAAGATGAGAAAATTAAAGGAAAGCCCCATTTTTTGGATGATGAGAAATGTATTTCTAGATCTTTTCCAACCACCAGCAGTTAGATGATTATTTGCATATCATTCTTATATATATGAACTGATGTATATAAATGGAGAACAAAACACTAATGTCAAAGAAAATGATGTCAATTCAGATATTAGAAATTAGTACCTAAAACTGGATTGATGTCTCATGATTATCAACATATCGAAATGTCACCTCAAAATCGATGTACACAAAATCAATGCACATCGATATCTAAGCACCAAACCGTTATCTACTGTCAACGTACAAACCAGTTGTTATAAATTAAACCGATTTACTATGAAATACAGGACATCAGTGTTCAAAAATAGAAGTGATGTCTACAAACAAGAAACACATCAGTTTATTTGAAAAGAAACGATGTACAACAAACCTAGTAAACATCGTTTCACATAAAAAACATGATGTACACGTGATGTCTACAAACAAGAAACACATCAGTTTATTTGAAAAGAAACGATGTACAACAAACCTAGTAAACATCGTTTCACATAGAAAACATGATGTACACAAAGGCATATACATCGTTCTCAAGAGAATAAGATGGCAACATGCACATAAAAATGGACACGAACAAACAAAATTTTTTGGTGACTAATGTCTATGAGAGTGTTAGACATCATTTCTGAAATTGTAATCGATTTAAATGTTCACCTAGATATTGTTTGACATATACTTTTTTAAGCATAAAATGTGAAAATATAAAGAATTAAATATAGTTAACATACAAAATTATGATGATTGTAATGATTATACATCGATTTGTGGTTTAGAAGCGATGTTGGTCGTTGTCCGGAACATCGGTTGTTGACGCGCTTATACTGATATCTGGATCTTTTACATCAGCCACCTAAGAGGTCGGTCAGAATTTAGTTTTACATCGGTTCTAGACTGATGTCTATTAACATAATTCTAGTAGTGTGCTTGCATATTTTCATGAATGGAGAATTTTAATTTCCAGAATGCATGCATATCAAATGTAACAGAGGACTACTAATATGTGTTATCTCAAATTGCAAGCTATAATAAAAGCACACCAAAATGTGTGGTTGCAGCAGCACAAAAACAACACAAGAACCAATTAGAAGTCCATTGTCCTTTTGGCGTTGGTACAACAAAAAATTGTAGTCTAAATGGTAAAACAACAACAGAAGTTAGATGAAAATATTGGCTTAAGCGTATAACAACAACAAATAAGTATGGTTGGACTTAACTAAAGACAATATAAAAGATGTACAATTTGTGGTCCCTTTTATATCCAGACCACAAATATTTGTCTTGTTAATAACCTCAAATGACATAAATCTGTCTTGCAAATATGCTTCACATAATAGAATTTATATTAGAATGTAGTTGTTTTGTTTCTCATACAATACAAAACTGTTGTGTTATTACGTTTAAAGATACATATCACATTGTCTGGAAATGCAAAACTAGTAAGATGACACAAGACTTTTATTTTTTTATGTTGTGTAATACCTCCAAGACACGACACCGTATTAGACGACAGACGATTGAACAATTCTATCATCTGATGGACTTTTTGGCATAGTGAGGCCTCTTTATAATTGCAACTATCATTGGATGGCCTCTTTATAATTGCAACTATCATTGTCCCAATGACAGTTAAAAACCATGCAACTCTACGAAAACAATTGAATTTGAGATTATTTGATCATCAATAAATATATAGATGAGTAATATTTCTGTTTTACCAAAATCACTTCCTTTATTTTTTTTATTTTTTTATTTTTTACTAAAGCAAAGTTGCAATTGATGTGCCAATCCATATATAGTTTCAAGTAGTGGAAACCCCAGAAAAGAAAATGGGAGGAATTGAGAAATATTTGGAAGTGTAGGCCATAATCAGATACTACAGGATCTAAACTTTCTTCTTTCAAAACAAAGAAAACCTAGTTAATTTCTGTTGCAAGATCTAAATTGGCCATAATCATAATTTTTTTCTTTGTTTTGACGGGCCTTTTCAGAATTCTTTGTGGGTCTTGATTCTAGGATTTATATGGAGAAATAGATTCAAAATTTGGATGAATATAGGTGGGAAAGGGGTAAAGAATGGAAATAGGAAAATCCTATTTTCTATGAGCTTTTCTCCACACATGCGGCAGTTGTGGAGTGTGTGTGTGTCTGACACAGACACCCAATGCGGTTGAGGCTTAATACTCCCCTTAGAGTATCTATAGTGGGGACCCAAAATTTGAGTTCAAAAGTAAGGATTGAGGGTGTAATGGATCGGAATAATTTGGACCTATATTTATTGGAGACCCAAATATTTGATCAAATCTGATCCAAGGGAGGACCCAAAAAAATTTGGACCCAACTATGGTGGGACCCACCACGTGGGATTGCTGATGCATGCAAGTGGGCATGGGATCAGAAATGAGGTGGGTCCCGTAATTTTTAAAACCAACGGCTATTTGTTTTGTAAACTGAGGATCATGATTGAATTAATCATTCAATCTGATGGTCAAAGATTAATTCAATCAAAATTTGTTTTAAGATTTTTTTTTAGAAACGTAAAATTTTGAATTTAACTGACAAAATTGCCGTTTTTCAAAAGCTTTCTCATGATTTTTTTTTTCAAAAGTTGCAACGGTCATGTTAAAAAAAATTAATTACTTTTTCTATATAAACTTATTTTACTTCACCATTATTCTCACCCCACTTTCACTTCTTCAATTTATTTTTCATTTGCCTCTTTCATTCCCTTCACTCTATTGTTCTTCAAGATTTTTTTCAATATAGAAAATTTTGAAAAGCCAGTAAGAGAGAAAGCATTCTCCGGTCCAGAAGACAACGCACTGTGCAAGGCATTTTTGTATGTAAGTTAAGATTCCGGTATTGAGACCAAGCAAACAAAGGTTATATTTTGGTAACAAATTCATGTAAAATGGGAAGAATTGTATGTTGCAGAAATAGAACTTACAACAAAAAGATATGCTTGTAGCCTCTGTAATTGATTCAAAACTATCAAAACTCAATGTACAAAATATACTACAAGAGTGATAGAGACAAAACGAAGATGGATTAGTCGTTTTACTGGTCGACATTGTGAGTTTTGTTCATCCACAATAATTTAATTCATTGTACATTATTTTTGTTTGTTAGTTATTAGTGTTGATATGTGTCTATATTTTTTTGGTAGATGGAACAAGCAAATATAAGCTTCAAAAATAAGGAGAAAACTGTGTATGCTCATCATCATTGTTGGAGATATTTGAAAGATGCTATTA
>BDJD01002658.1:17444-47564 GCA_002564525.1 Rosa multiflora | reverse complement strand
ATGGCAGAGCTAACGTGGCATTAATTCATTGGTTGGAGCTGTGTGGTGCAACCAGAAAATTCCTTAGAAATTAAATTCATGAAGCCTTGTCTTCCCCTATATAAACCCCCCTATGCTACACCACAACACACCTCTTCATTCAGAAAATTGTCTCCATAACGTCAAGCTTTGTCTCCATCCTCTAGTTTCAAGTCTCTGTGTCTTCAAGCAAAGAGAAGAAGAGAAGAAGAAGCCATGAAGCCTCCTAACCGCCATCATCCACCTTGTGTTGTGAAGCTTTGGAGCCTTACTTTCAAGATCTAAGACCAACGTCTCAAGCTTTCCACCATTCATCCTTCATGGTGTAATTCTATCTTATTCCTTGTAACCTTTTGGGTTTTCTTTGTTTTGATTAAGGGCAAAGTTTAAAGCCCGTTTATATGTTTTGAAATAAAATTGTGATTTTTATATGTTGATTTATATGTTGCTTATGTGAGATTGCTTGATTGATTTTGGATTACAGAAAACTTTTGCATGTTTGTGTTCTTTGGTGGCCAACTTAGGATATATGCATGTAATTGGAGCTAGATTTAAGTAGTAAATGCTTTGGACAAAAGTCGAAATCAATTAAGGAGGATTGCAAATAGGTGAACTTATTCATAACTAGGTTGTGCACTGTGGTTGACATCTTTTCTTTGTTCTTAATGCGTTGAATGTGTTCTTGATTAGAAAGCTAGACTATGATTGCATGTTTAATATGATTGATTTAGGTGCTTTCACTTAGATTAATTATTCAAGGAAAGTAAAAAATGGGAAATCGTTTGCTTTCTAACATTTCACATGGTCAACTTCTTTCTCATGACATAGATAATCAACTATAGGAATTTTGATTGGATTTCATTCATATGATTGTGGATTTGGTCTTTGTTCCTTGCGTTCCACCATTGTATATTATGTGTTTTTATATTTTTCTTTTATTTATTTTAATTTTCAAAAACCCTAATTCTAAAACCCCCTAATTGTGTTTACTTGTATATATTTTTATTCTTTGTTTTATTTTGTAAATAATACTTTTTACTTTTATTAATTATTTATTTATTTTTGCAATTACAAGTGTACCCTTAATCCCCCGCTAGAATGATCCCTACGTATTCTATACTAACAACTACATTTTGCAGGGTTAAATTGCGCGCTTACTCATAGCGTTATCATCACCACATTTAAATCATAGATGCAACAAGACCGATAAGTTGTCAATTTGTTAATCTACTCATCACAATTGCCCACACCATAATTTCAAAGCGGTGACGAAGCCTAGAAACATGCTTCTAAGAAACAATAAATTTGGATTTAAAGCATACACAATGAAAATTGAATTTATTAAAATTAAAGCATCAATATTTATATAAGATGAGTTAGGGCTTCACAACCCTAACTCCCAAAATTAAACTACTCACTCATAATTAAAACAAGATAAATGTACAATTAAAATAGATGAGAAGAGAGATGATAAGCTTTGCTTAATTTCAACAATGCTAGAAAGCAAAGAAAACTAAGCTAGCTTGAATCCTCCTAACTACCCAAGATGAAATTAAGGTCTTGATGATCTTCCTTGGTGGAATTTGTTAAGAGCCCAATAATTTAATGTAGAAGAGTGAGTGAAATAGAAGAGTGGGTGAGAGAGTTATGGAACTGTGCCCACTGTAGCAGAAGATAGAGGATAATGAATAATGGGGTGTGCTGCGGCTGTTGGTCTCTAGGGTTGAGGGTCTCCAGATCAGTGGTCTTGGGTTTTATATATATATGGCTACATGTGCCGACAGTGTGGTGGGAAAAGAAAGGAACGGATCAGGTCCGTTGGTCGAGAGAGAAAACGAGAATCATGCCCAGGATATGTGGCTTTCAAGGGTTATAAGAAGAGGCTGCCAAATGTCATTCTTTCATAGGCTGAAGCAATTAAACAAAGCCTTGTTTAATTGTTGCCGCATGTGATGGTTGATGGCTACTTGATTAATTAATCAAATGATTAATTAATTAATCAAATCAATGATTAATTAATCAAATCAAGGATTAATTAACATAAATCTCTCATTTGAATTTTCTTTTCTTTCCATTCCTTTTCTCTTCTTCATGTACTTCCGCTCATACTATCTAAGGTATTTGGATTCTGCTCCTTTGATTGGCATTGACCATGGTTGACCGCATTGACTATTTCGTTTTTTTGTCCAAAACTCCAATTAGCTCCAATTTCTACTCATTTTCTCCCAATTTCAGTAACTCCACTTATTTTCTACAAAATAAATAAAAGTAGATTAATTACATAATAATTGATATGACGATTAGCTTAATTCTAGTGTTTTAGATATAATTACACGTATATAAATGCGTGTAATCATGACTCCACTCAAAAGGTTACCGCAGCAATGAGGATGTTGGCGTATGGCAATGCTGCTGACACGCTTGATGAATGCCTTCGAATGGGAGTGAGCACTGCAAGGGAGTGTTTGAAGAAATTTTGTGACACTGTTGTGCGCATCTACGAAGCAGAATTTCTTAGAAAACCAAAACAAGAGGACATTGACAAGCTCCTTCGAAAAGGTGAGTCTCGTGGCTTTCCTAGTATATATGCTTGGTTCATTAGATTGTATGCATTGGAAATGGAAAAATTGTCCCAGTGGTTGGCAAGGACAATTTGTTGGCCATTACCACCATCCAACTATTGTCCTCGAGGCAGTAGCCTCGTATGACACTTGGATTTGGCATGCATTATTTGGAATGCCTGGTTCCCACAATGACATATCTGTCATGGATTGCTCTCATTTGTTTGATGAACTTGTTGAAGGTCGTGGTCCTACGTACTGTTAACTATTTTCTTAATCAAAAGCCACATACAATTGGATATTATCTTATAGATGGTATATATCCTGCATGGGGTACGATTGTGAAATCAATATCTCAGCCTCAAACTAGAAAGCTCAAGTACTTTGCTACTAAACAAGAAAAATATTGCAAGGACGTGGAAAGAGCTTTTGGGGTTCTCTAAGCTCTATTTGCTACTGCTCGAGCTTGGCAGTTAGATTTTCTAGGCAAAATAATAAAGACGTGCATAATTTTGCACAACATGATTGTTGAAAATGAACATCCATAAGAGGAAGTACCATTACGTGATGTGCCTGAAAATAGTACGAGAAGGAATGAAGAAGATGAGTATGAATCTTTACCTAATGCTGAAGATATACATCGACTTCTAGCAGACTTAGATGTTTTCTTGGCTCATTACACTCAGATTAAGAGTAGCCGACGCCATGACGAACTCAAACAATATCTTATTGATAATTTATGGAATCTTAGAGGTGGTCAGTCTTAAGCAGTTCTCATTTTTAAGTGTGTTATTTTTTTTTTTATTGTCTTAGTTGTGTTATGTTTCTTTAAATAAAATAAGTGCGAGGACGGCCTCCTAGCTTGAGCGGGTTTCAGTCCTAGTTTTAATTATATTGCAATGAATAAAATTTTAATGAATTTTATGTTTAATGTTTGATGATTAACTTTTTTATTTTTTGAAATGGATGATTAACTTTTATTTATACTAATTTGTGTGGCATTTTTTTAATCTTAATTTAAGATACACACACAGATTAAAACAAACATAATTTTTTTTAAAATATATATATATTAAAACAAAGACTCAAATATGAATTTGTTTCACAGTGGAAAGATTTGTGTTTTGGACTCAAATTTGTGTCTAAAATTATGAGTCCAAAATATGGGTCCAAAAATCAGTCCTCCACCACTACAGTTCAACCGGTAAAAGTAAGTTTTGTTGTACACTATTCAGATGAAATCAAATCGCTATTTCAGCTTATTTTGACCAAAATTTGAATCTAAAAAATGAGTCTCCCATTGCTGATGCTCTTAAGTTAATACCCTAATACTAACTTGTTCTTCAAAAAGAACAAATTATCCTACACGTACTTTTTCTTCTCCGATAGAAATTAAACGAAATCCTTGTTAATAAAGTTTTGGACTCTTTCTTTGGGGGTTTTTTATATGCGAACAAAATAACCTTATCCGTTATGGGCCATTAATTGCAAAAAATCAGCTTGATTATTGTAAAAAAAATAGAACGAAAACTAAACCATAAACCTTCCTTACATTTATCAAATTAAAGTCACTAGCTAGACAACTTCGATCAAGGGGGACAACAATTTTAGTGAGGAGCTGATTGCTTCTCGATGAAATCTTTCACCTCCTCAATTAATAATGAAGACTCCTTCAGTTCAGGAAAACAGTAAAACCCATGAAACGAGTTCGGGTACTCGACCAAGTAAGCTTCTTTCCCAGCTTTCTTCAACCCCTCGTAGTATCTCTTTTGCCAGTCTTGTAAAGGATCAAACCCTCCCATGAAAACGATCGTCGCCGGAAACTTCTTCCCCAAAACACCATCTGACTGTGGACCGAATACATGAACCACTGGGTGGTCTCTATCCGTCCCTTCCGGCAAAAGCGCCTTCCAGTACCAGTCGGTTCGCTCCAGAGTAATTAAAAGAGCCTTGGTCAGCTTGGTTTCTGATTCAGTCCTCTCTTCCCCTCCAAAAAACGGTTGTATCCCTATAACACCAATAACCTTCATTTTGGAAAACTCGTGATCACTGGCCTTTACTGCCACGTGGTGAGCCACGTTGCCGCCTGCGCTATCTCCGGCGAGAAAACACCGGCTTATGTCAAGTTCACTCGGGAAACCCTCAAAGTTGGTTGTATCCACAAATTTCAGGACGTCGAACCCGTCGTCGTATTGCGCCGGGTACGGATGCTCCGGCGCGAGGCGGTAGTTGACGGAGATGACGACGGCTGGGAGCTCGAGGGCAAGGCGCTTGCATAGGTCGTCGTAGGGTTTTGAGTTGGCAGAGAAGAAGACAAAACCGCCGCCATGGAAGTATATTATGACGGGGAGTTTGGCGGCGTCGGTGGTGGTGGGGATGTAGAAGCGGAACCAGAGGTTACGGGAGTGGTCGACCATTACATCGGAGGTTTTGACGCAGTTGGTGGGTTTGGGTGAAGGAGAGGCCTTGAAGTCGAAGAGGGACATGAGACGGCGGTTGACGGTGCCGTTGTGGCGGCGAGCTGCGTCGAGGAGGATGGAGAGGATGAAGAGTAAGAAGCGGAGCTTGCATGGAAGTTGTGGCGCCGATGTCGTCGTCATGATTTGAATTATTTTTTTGCTCTTGCTGGTTCGATGCACGATAATATTAATAGATAATGATGCATGGAATGCAACGTAGCTAGACAAGAGTAAGAAACAGAAAACTAGCTGTTGCCGTCTTGTTATAAATTAGCTGGTTCTTAATTGGTCGATGGAAGTGAGGACCATTTGATAAATAAAATTTTAAGGCTTACAATGAGCATGCTACAAGTGGCTCATTCTGCTTTCGAAAGTTATATATTTGCTTCAAGAGTATCGAAAACAGAAAAACTTTAAGTCGATTACATATAATATGTAGATACTTATAATGGAATCATTGCGGCGACTGTATAATGTTGAAACTTGAAAGTTTAATGTTCCGTGAAATTATAAACACAAACTTGCAAAAACCAGCAACACATAAGGACATCTGAACCTAGATTGGAGAGTTGAATGATTACCATGCTTGTGATATCATAGACCAACAGCTGCAGCTGCACCGCAGTAATACATGGGAGCTAGGCTATGGTAACGTTCCTGACCTGCAGTGTCCCATATAATAGAGTGAATCAACCAACATATATTCCTCTTGCAATAAAACAAGTAGACTACTATGGACCACATGAATTTATTACTACTACATCAATTTATCATTATAACATGTAACTGGTCCTACATGCTTCAAATGAAAATGTTCAACATCTTTTTTTGTTAGTCATATTTGAATTAATGATCATGTCACTACAACAAATAAACCACGTCGCGAGTATGAATCCAGTAAGCACCAGTGCAGCAAAATCTGTACTAAACCAAAATAAACTAATAACATAAATAATTTACCATAACAGAGCATCCGAGGAAGAGTCATCATGGGGGCAATTGTCCACTAAGTACACAGAATCATTTGATTGTACTACTGAGAAGATAAAAATAAATTGTTTCATATCCAGATAAGCATACATATACACTATGCTCGAAAGTAATCTTGAGAACCAAGACTTACAATTACCAACCCCAGCCTTTCTTGATATATGCCACTTTGTCCAGTAATTTTCAGAGCTTGAAGAATAATATTGGTCATCTTCTCTGGTTTTGAAGAGGCTAATACAAGGCACAATAAAAGAAAGAAAAAAAAAACATTAGCATATAGTGAGCCAATTTACCACATCAATGAAATGTTCAGCTTAGTAACCTTTAGAATGCAAGTAGTGTTTAATTAGTTCATAATTAAAAACTGAAACCATATTTGCAAAAACGAAAGTGATCGATGACATGAAGATAGTCACTAACCTTTAGTAGAATGCACTAGTCCGATCAATCCCTCTATCATTATTTGTAGTCCATTATAACATGTTGGCCATTTCCACTGTGACTACAACATGCATGTCCAAGCTTATGAGGGTACCATTATAGAAAAACAAGTGCACCATTTGTTTCTTTCTACTTAAGCTAACCAGCCTCGCAGAGCATATAATTTGAGCTCTTAGCATGATGGCCAGTAGATGAACATGAGAAAATGATGTTGTTATATATAGAACAAAGTGAAAACCCACACTTTAATATAAATACCTTTGAAGGGAGATATGGTTACAGGTGTTACTGTACTGACCCTTGCATCAAGGGGCTCCTCTTTCTTAATTGAGAGTCCATTAGATAATACAGGATTGCTATCAATGATGGCCACCTTCAAGTGCTTCGTCATCGGCATTCTTGCTAAAAGGACACAAGAATAGACCATAAATATACAAAAAATATATATATTAGTATGTCACTGTAGAAATCTGCAGATAACAAACTACGCAACAAAAGTAATTGTTATCGGCCAGTTCATCAGTCTATCCACTCTAAATGTTAGAATACACATTAGAATCTCAAAGACAAGCACATAGAGGCCAAAAATTCACAAGCATGAAGTTGTGAGATGATATTAACCATAACTACAACTAGATTATTAGGACAACTTGCCTACCAAATCTAACACAATAGACTACACAACACACAAAATAACCGAAGTGATGAAAACATACACAAAAGACCAACTATCCAAGGAACTAGCTAGGGCCATGCCAACCATACCTCCTCCAATAATAGCAATGTCATACGGTTCATTTTTATTTGAGGATTTCTGCTGTGCCACATGATCTTGCGGTTTAAAAAGAATCATCAATCATCAAATCCCCAACCACGGAACAATATTACAATTCTTGCAAGTTACTAATATGTAGTAAAGAATACTAACTTCCAGTTCAACATAATCGATAGCTAAAAATCCATGAAACAAAATACCAAGTGCAATTTCCACAAGAAAAATAAAACAAGGGTGAAGAATTCAAGAGCTTTACATTGCTTGGTTGAGCACTATTGGAGTTGGAGACTTTAGCAGCTACACTAGTATAGAAACCCTTATGTGAAAGTTTCAATCTGTAAGCATTTTTGACAAGCTTTCTTCACATGACAACAGATACCCAACATTATAGAAATCAAAGCATAAACCAATAGAAAAATATAGAAATCAAGTAAAATTGTAAAGTAAAGATGTCACTCACCTTAAATCCTAAACAGGACCAGAACTAGAATGAAAACAAGGCTCTAAAAGGTCTGCCCAACTTCTTTCAATTCTTCAACATCCGGAATTTGATGGTGGAATTCCATGATCATGAGATCAAATTCTCACATCTTCCTAGTTGCAGTACTCGAAACTCCTATACCAAAATCCTATTTTAGAACAGAAACTCTCCATAAGACCAACTCATCATCGAGCCCAAAATCTCTATCTCTTTCTCCCTTCCCATCTTCTTCTTTTCTTTTCTTCTCTCCCTTTCTCCTCCTCTTTTGGTTGTCCCTGTTCCTTCTTCTTCTTCTTTTTTTCCTTATCCCCTTCATCCCTAGTTGATAACAACTCACCCTTATCCCTTGATTAGAAAACCAAAACCACTAACAACCAAAATCGGATTAAAAAAATCGAGGAATCAGATTAGATTAGGGTTTACTTACCCCCAATGGAAAATGAAGGACTCGTAGTCCCGGAAATCCTTGCGATGGAGGACGTTGATGTTGACGGAGACGCAAGCTTTAGACATAGCTGCGAGATCTGAGTGGGCTTGGGATAAAGGAGAGGAAAAAAATTTATTTTTTGGGTTAATTACAGTTTATCCCCCTAAGGTTTGGGGGTGTCATCATTTCACCCCCTCTACTTTTAATTTTGACTTTTTACCTCCTAAACTTTCTAATTTCAATCAGCCGTGTCCAATTTGGACGGAATAGGATTCTGGGCGTTAAGTCTGACCCTTGAGGGCTAAAATGGTCATTTCAACATAAAAAATAATAAAATAATAAAATTATTATTATTATTATTTTTTTCTGTTTTTTAGTTTTTTTTTTGTCTTCAACCTATACACCACAAGTTATAATAGGTTTACAAAAAAAAAAAAAAAACTCTAGGTGGTTGAAAGCCGCTCGCTGGTCTACGATATTTGTGATATATTTCCGATAAAGTGAAGAATTTAGGATATATCCCTAATAAAGTGAAGAAATATCTATACAAAATAATTTTACTTTATCTGTAAATAAATATCTGTAAAAAATGATTTTACACAGATATTTCTTCACTTTATTGGGGATGTACAAATATTTCTTCACTTTATTGGGGATATATTCTAAAATTCTTCACTTTATCGAAGATATATCACAAATATCGTAGACAAGCGAGCGGCTTTCAACCACCTAGAGTATTTTTTTTGTTTTTATAAACCTATTATAACTTGTGGTGTATAGGTTAAAGACCAAAAAAAAAAACCGAAAAAAAAAATACTTTGTAAAAAAAAAAGAACAAGAAAAAAATAATAATAATAAAAAAAATTATTTTATTTTTATTTTTTAATGTTTAAATGACCATTTTAGCCCTCAAGGTCAGACTTAACGTCCAATTTGGACGGAATAGGAGAAATTAGACACGGCTGATTGAAATTGGAAAGTTTAGCGGGTAAAAAGTCAAAATTAAAAGTAGAGGGGGTGAAATAATGACACCCCCAAACCTCAGGAGGGTAAACTGTAATTAACCCTTGCTTTTTTGTTCTGTTGTAATGAGCAAGCTAAGAGGGAGTTCGATATGGGTGAGGAGGGAATCTAAAAAATGTGTAGCGCGAAACCATTCTTTTTGGTTTGATGAATTTGTCGGGGAGAGAAAAATCATTAAAAATTTGGAACTAAATTCCTTCATGTTGTGCCAAAAAAAAAAATAGTTACAACAAAATTCAAAGTCAATTTATCTCTTTTAATGAGACAACAGATAAATATTGTATGAACACAAAAAAAAAAAAAAAAAAAACAGCTACGATACAAATCAAAATTAATTTATCTCCTTTGATTAGACAACAGATAACTGTGGTCTGAAAAAAACACTTAATTCTCAAAACTAACTTAGCATGGTATGTTGCTATATTCAGACAACAGTTTTTGGACTGTCTGTCGTTAAAATATATCAGACGACAGAAAACAACATATTTGTCGTCTGATTGGCATAGTATACCTCGACTACTCCTCCTTCACCTCAGTTGGTACTTCCGTCCAATTCCTCGTTAAATTAGCTGATGCGGCACATATTTGGTACACACGTAGACATCAGGGCATGGACAAAATTATCTTTTTACCCACACCACCCCTTAAAATCTCTTTTTCCTCTACATTTGACTCAAAATTCAGAAAACTTTTGACTCGAAAGTCCCTTTCTCATCATATCCATCAAGCATTCTTTCTTCTACTGATTGATCAACAGAAAGAGATTCAAAGCGAGATTAGATTCTCTTTCTAACTGAAAAAGCTCGCTAAGATGGTCATAGAGGAGGACGAGTACTGGAGATGTGAATTTAGGGTTTATGGGACCCCTAAATTTCATTGTGAGCGTCACTTTCTCATATACTTGGTGGTCCGAAGATGGTTTATATATGTTTTCTATTTGTTGAAATTATTGATTTGTACAAGAATCGTTGGGTGTATTGATGACTAAACATAGTTGGGGTGGAATTGGTTTGTTGTTATTCTGGGTCTATTTAAATGCATCTGGTTGGGAATGAGTTTGTTGTTTGTTTCTATTTGGCTCTATAATGGTTTAATTTATGTTTGTTTGATGAAACTGATGGGGTCACTTTCTCATTCACTTTGTGTTCCAAGATGGTTTATATATGTTTTCTATTTGTTGAAATTATTTATTTGTACAAAATTCATTGGGTGTATTGGTGACTAAACATAATTAAGGTGGAATTGGTTTGTTGTTGTTCTGGGTCTATTTAAATGCATCTGGTGGGAATGGGTCTTTGTTGTTTGTTTATAGTTTGGCTCTATAGTGGTTTAATTTATGTTTGTTTGATGAAATTACTGGTGGGAATGGTTGTGTTTATCTTCACCTAACATTTTAAAAAATAGGAGTAAAAAGTGAAAGTGTGAAACTATGTCCCAGACCCATTTTTTTAACTAAGCCATCTTAGCTCCAGAGAATTCTTTCATTTAACTTGCAAAAGAACCTGCCATATTGAACTTGCAAGGAAGGCCAGAGGAATTGGGGTGAGAACATAACTTGTTATTTGTGTTTATCTGTAACTTTGTAATCCATATTCTTATAAATGTGTGATTAATTATATTTTAGGACAAAATACTGTTTACTCCCTATACTTATAGGGTCTCGACGTTTCAGTCCCTGACGTTTCAATTTCACCTAAAAATTCCCTGAACTTTCCAATTTCACCAAAAAAGTCCCTGCCGTCAATTTTCCGTTAAAAAGTCTGTTATCTTGCTGACGTAGCACTATTTCAACAGTAAAATGAGTATTTTACCCTTACTGACAAAAAAAAACAAAAAACTCTTTTTTTCTTTTTTAACTCTTTTTTCTCTATTTTTTTAATTTGTTATTTTTTATTCCTACTTTTTTTTTAAAACTCTTTTTTCTATATTTTTTTAAGTTGTTCTCTGTTTTTTTTTCTACTCTTTTTTTTTTTTTACTCTTTTTTCTTTTTAATTTGTTCTCTTTTTTTTTAACTCTATTTTCTCTTCTTCTTTTTTAACTCTCTTTTCTCTTTTTATTTATTTATTTGTTCTCTCTCTCTGTTTTTTTTAACCCTCTTTTCTCTTTTTCTTTTTTTAATTTGTTCTTTTATATATATATATATATATATATATTTCTTTCTCTTTTCTATTTACCTCTTCTTCCTCTTCCTCCTCTCTGCTCTTCGGCCTTCTTTTCCTCCTCCCTGATCGCAGCTCCAGTTTTCGGCCACCCCTGGAAACCGGAATGGTCGGGTTCTCTTCCCTTTAGATTCCGACCCCTTCGTGGTGTCAGAGCTATATCAGAAGCTTTCTCTTGACGTCAATAGCGTTTCTTTGGTGTTGGTTTGCTGAGATGATGAGCCAATAGAGATTCAAAGAGGATAAGATATTTTGAGTTTTCCTTTAGAGAGAAATGTTTGAACAGTTTTGACATCGAAGAAAGGGAGGTGGAAGGTGAATTGATTTGATTTGGGTGTGCTCCGATTTGGTTTGGAACCGCTGTATGGAGAGGGATAATTAGGAGAGGTGGTGATGCTCGCCGAAAACTAGAGCTGCGATCAGGGAGGAGGAAAAGAAGGCTGAAGAGCAAAGATGAGGAAGAGGAAGAAGAGGTAAACAGAAAAGAGAAAGAAATAAAAAATAAAAAAACAAAACAAAAGAGAGAGAACAAATAAAAAAAAGAGGAAAAAAGTTTTTTTTAAAAAAAAAAGAGAAAAAAGAGTTAAAGAAAAAAGAGTAGGAAAAAAAAGAGAACAAATTTTTTTTAAAAAAAAAGAGAGAGAAAAGAGGGTTAAAAAAAAGAGAGAACAAATAAATAAAAAAAAAGAGAAAAGAGAGTTAAAAAAAGAGAGAAAAAAGAGTAAAAAAAAAGTGTAGGAAAAAAAAACAGAGAATAAATTAAAAAAATAGAGAAAAAAGAGTTAAAAAAAAAAGTAGGAATAAAAAAGAACAAATGAAAAGAATAGAGAAAAAAGAGTTAAAAAAAGAAAAAAAAAAAAAAAGATAGTATTTTTTTTTGGGGTCAGTAAGGGTAAAATAGTCATTTTACTGTTGAAATAGTGTCACGTCAGCAAGATAACATACTTTTTAACGGAAAATTGACGGCAGGGACTTTTTGGTGAAATTGGAAAGTTCAGGGACTTGTTAGGTGAAATTGAAACGTCAGGGACTGAAACGTCGAGACCCTATAAGTATAGGGAGTAAACAGTATTTTGTCCTATATTTTATATATGTTGGCATGCAGGGACGGAGTAGTGGAGTTCCTGGAAATGTAAGGGTGAATGTGGATAATCAGGGCACTAGTAATGTGAATTTGTGTGTTGAAAACAGGGGCGCTAATAATGTGAATGTACAAGTGCAAACAGTAGCAGCACCAAATGTTATTGTGAATATTGCCATTTGTAATTGTTAATTGCTTATTGATTGATCTGATGCAATTGAATAAGAAATTGGTGTTAGTTATGCTATTTGTAATTGTTAATTCCTTATTGATTGACCAGATGAAATTGAATAATGTTATATCAAATTGTGTTAGTTATGCCATTTGTCAATTGTTATATCAAAGACATAAAGGGCACCTTCACCAAGAGTACTTAGGAGGGGAGGCCATACATTAGTGTTTGTTGCCTCTTCTCAAAGGTCTAGTGGTACTGCCTCTGCATCATCTTCTCAAACAACACAGTCATCACATGCAATTAAAAGGGCAACAAGACAACCTTTAAAAGGGCAATATGGAAGAACTAATTTTGTCCTACCTCTATTGTTTGCTTTTGGATCGTCAAACATTTAAATGGTCAATGCATGACCTTTTGTTAATGATATCATGGTCAATTTGTGACCTTTTATTGATTTTATCATGGTCAATGTGACCTTTTGTTCTTAGATTATGGTCAATGTGTGACATTTTGTTTGTTTCAGTTATTCTATATTATAAAGATTATTTGGAGTTTAATTATTGTAATGAATATTTTGATGTTTCAATGAAGTTGACAAGTTTAAGATTTACTGTATTAATTCATATATCATATTCAAAATACATGTAAGCATAATACAATGAATCAACGTTAGAAGAAAACGTATTATTAATCATTTATGTATTAGGCTTAATTAAGCCTAGGTTCAAGATTTGGAGGGAAAATATGAAGGTTTTGGAGGGAAATTTGGGATATTTTGGTGGAAAGTGATAGTAGTTGTTGAGGAAAAATTGTATTTAGTGAGCGTAAATGTCACCCAACATAATTTCACTCATATTCATTTAGCGAACAGAGTTTTAATTATTTCAGGTTTGTCCCATTCAAGACAAAATGTGTCTCTTAATTACAATCCCTTGTTACAAGGAAACACCTTTTGATTCCATTTATGAAGAAACCAATTGTGGATGTGTGTTTGTTTGTTTGTTTTTACGACTGCACCCGGATATTTGAATAGGTTGCCAACGTACCCTTGGAGAGGGATCAAGCCACTCGTAGTTCAAGAATTCCAATGGGTGTATGACCCATTCGAGGGTATTGGTTTTGGAATGTGAATAGTATTTGGATGAATTTGGTGTACGTGAACCAGGGATTCGATTTATGTCTGAGGACATTTTTGGAATGATTTGACTTTACTGGTGGTTAGATGAATTTGACTGATGAGGTTAGTGATTCATATTGGATGAACCAGGGAGTCAGAGATTTTGTTTGGATTTACGGTTGCATCTAGTGGATCACTAGATTGCCTACATACCCTTGAGGAGGGATCAAACCGTTGTAGCTCTTGGGATTTGTATTTCTAGTGTTGGGAGAATTTGACTGGAGTTAGTGATTCAATTTAGGATTGATTGAATTTGACTGGGGGAGTCAGGGATTCGATTTGAAATTGTTGTTTCATCTAGTGGGTCGCAAGATTGCCCACATACCCTGTAAATTTATCAAATCGTTGTAGTTCATAAGAATATGTATTTCTGGTGTTCGTACCAACTTTTGGGTTCGACGGATGTATATATTTTGAACCCATCAAATGTATTTCTTTTGGACATCTAATTTGGTAGAGTATCCGCTGATCTGATTTGGGGACCCAATGTATTGAGGTTTGCAGTGGGCCTTGAAATTTGGAATGGGCTTTGTGCTGTAAATTAATCAGGCCCGAGCTTTTGAGGTGAATTGATTTAGACACCCATTGTGTTGAGCTTCTGAGGTTGGGCTCTGTGACTTGAGATGGGCTTCGCACTGCCAGGAAGTTCAAATGGGCCCAAATTTCTGTAGGGAAAGAGCTCAAGTAAACAAAAGGTGATCTGGACACCCAGGCTTTTTTTGCTTTGGGTTTAATCAAGCCCAGCTGTATTTCTTGCCTGTAGCTCATCAAAAACATTGATTATCACCTGTTCTTGATCTCCAACACAGAGTCAGGTACCTTTTAAACTCTTCATTTCTTCTTGACGCTAGCTTTTATCAATTGCGACCAAGCTATGATTAATCAGAAACAGACAGAGGCTTCTCAATTTCTTTGCTGCTGCAGATTGAGCATCCAGTTTGACAGTTACACGAGTGACTGGTGTGCAAAGTTGGCGTGACCCATTTTGATCTCGAGTACGGTTCGAGTCCCTTTGTGTATCAACTAATTCAATTAATCTTGTATGTAGCTTGTTGTCCAGTTTGCTATCACACCACCGCGCTTCAATTAAAAGTAATTGCCACACCATTCTTTGTCATCTTCTTTCTTTTGATTGAATATTGATTTTTGCATGCTTTCCTTTGATTGAGACATGAGCACGTAGCTAGGCATTATATTACTTGGTTTGACTTGTATTCAAAACCAACTTGCAGTACTTTTGTTCAATTATATATATTTCAAGCTTTGACTTGCAGCACGTTATGACAAGCTTATAGCTATTTATCATTTTGAACATTCCTCCACTATCATGAAAGGTAAGATTGTTTGCTTGACATCTATAGCATCACTCTCAAAGCAATTACTTTAAATTTAACCACTGTCCACCATCGCTTCACCACCATTTCAATTCAAAGCATTCACCAAAAAACAATTAACCCTGTTGCACTTTGTTAATTAAATCACCACCACTTTAAATTAACAATTTGTTTTAAGACTTCCGTGCTTTGTATCACGGCTTAATTGTGTCTCCTCCACCGCTGCTTTTGTATTCATTTAACAAAAGGACACCTCAATCATCTCTATTGACAAAGCGAGTATAGAGTCTCTGAGTGATGTAGAACGAATGGCGGTCCAAATTGAAGAACAGTTCGATCGTGCAAAAGGAGGAAAACCCAAGTTACTATTGCAACTTTCGCATTCGGTGTCCGATTTGATTGTGCCATAGCTTTCCGGAAAGGGAATCGCTCCAGGAACAAAACTCTTCACCATGACATGACGTCTGGGCTTTTTCGGGCTTTCGGGGTCGTTTAGGGTCTCAAAACTGCAATTTACTGTTTTTCAGAATTTTCAGTTTCCTAGTTTGTTTTGGCTTTGTTTTATTTTTACCCATGGGTTTTAGGGTTTCATTATTAGTCTCCCTAGCGTTTCTTTTCTCATATATAAGCAACCTTAAATGGTTGTAGAACCTATCTTTTATCATATTATCAATCAAATTGAGATTTATCTCTTTTATCTCTGGTGGACTCCAGAACCTTTGTTTTAGGTTTATTTCTTGTAAACCTTAAGTGATCTTTCCGACTGCGTTAGGTGGTATCAGAGTCAGGACTTGCCTGTCTATCTTATTTACCTTAGTAGCTATGGGTGAAGTTACAAAAGCAGATATTGAAGCTCTTACAGCAGCATTTACTATTGCCTTCAACTCCATGAATACTCAGATTGGAGAAATTCGTGGAATGTTTGGAGAGAGGAACAACAACAACAATAATCGGAATAGAGGCGGCGAAGGAGGCCAACGAGTTAGGGCTCCATATGGTGAAGTTGTTGATAACAATTCAGAATCCGATTTTGAAGAGGAAATTGTGCAACTTGAACAACAAGGACAAGCTGACCAGGATTACAGAGTCAAGGTTGAAATTCCTTTCTTTTCGGGCAACTTGGGTGTGGAAGATTATCTAGATTGGCAGCTTCAGGTGGATAGATTCTTTGAAGTTATGGAGGTGCCCCAAGGCAAGCAGGTTAAGCATGGTGCCTGGCGGTTAAAGAGTACTGCTGCAGTTTGGTGGGATAAATTTCAGAATACTCGAAAGAAGTAAAGGAAGCAGGGGGTTAAAACATGGCGAAGAATGAAACAGCTTTTGATGGAGAGATTCTTGCCGGATGATTATGAGCAGATTCTGTACAGGTTGTATATTGATTATGTCCAAGGCACTAGGTCTGTGGCTGAGTATACTGCTGAGTTCTTAAGCTATTCAGAGCATAATGAACTAGGAGAAATTGAAAGTCAGAAGGTGGCTCGCTATATTAGTGGGCTGAACAAATCCATTCAAGAGAAAATTGGGTTGCATACTGTGTGGACTGTGACAGAAGCTTCAAGCCTAGCATTGAAAGCAGGATTATTGGAGAAGCCCTCACGAACTTCTTCCTGCGAGAGGTATACCTATCTAAGGAACACAAAGTTGGTAAACTCCTCAGCGGGCAAGGGAAAAGCCATACAGCAAAATATAGAGGGTGCTCCTAGGGTTTCCAATCCTCCTTTTAAATGGGCTAGCAGTTCTAGTGGTGCTCAAAATAGGGTCCCAAATCAGAAGCCAAATAACCCTTATGTAAGGCCTACAACAGAACTCTGCTATAGATGCAATAAGCCTGGACATAGGTCTAATGTGTGTCCTGAGAGGAGACAATCTTCCCTTATAGATGATTATGATGAAGATGAAAAAGAAGTTGAAAGAGGTGATGAATATGAAGGGGTTGAGTTTGCAGTGGAGGAGTCTCCTGAGAAGGTTAATATTGTGTTGCAGATGATCTTATTATCTCCTAAGGAGATAGGCATCGGCGCAATATTTTCAGATCACTTTGTTTCATTAATAACAAAGTGTGCAATCTAATTGTGGATAATGGAAGCTGCGAAAATTTTGTAGCCAGAAAATTGGTGGAATATTTGCAGTTACCTACATAGGCTTATGAAGCGCCTTATTCTCTGGGATGGGTCAAGAAAGGTCCACAAGTTCGAGTTGCTGAGTCCTGCAAAGTACCAGTATCCATTGGTAAGCATTATAAAGATGGAGTTCTGTGTGATATTATTGATATGGATGCTTGTCATATTTTATTTGGGCGACCTTGGCAATATGATGTGGATGTGACTTACAAAGGTAGAGATAATGTGATGATGTTTATGTGGAATAGTCATAAAATTGCTATGGCTCATGTTTCTCAATTTGAGAAATCAGGTGTAAAGAAAGGAGAGAGTTTTCTGACCTTTTCTAGCAGTGAATTAGAGATGGAGGAAGCCTTTAAAGAAGCTGAAATTATTTGTCCAGTGGTGATTAAAGGGCTGTTGACTGCAGAAAAGGAAGATATAGTGATCCCTAAGGAAGTGCAGAATATGTTGAGAGAGTTTGAGGAGTTGATCTCGGATAAGCTGCCCAATGAGTTACCACCTATGACTGACATTCAGCATCAGATTGATTTGGTACGTTCCTGGAGCTAGTTTGCCAAATCTTCCCCATTACCGCATGAGTCCTAAAGAGAACGAGATTTTCAGGAAGCAGATTGAAAGATAAAAAAAACCCAGAAGACAGAAGGAAGAAAAAGAAGACGCGTAGAGAATGGAAGACGCTAGATCTTTGAAGTGGTTACCACCAGATTCGAATAAAGCCAGGGGATGAATGAAAGACAGCTTTTAAGAGCAAGGATGGGTTATATGAGTGGATGGTGATGCCATTCGGGCTGTGTAATGCACCCAGCACCTTTATGAGGCTTATGAACCAGGTTCTTCGTCCTTTTATTGGTTCTTTTGTCATGGTATATTTTGATGATATATTGATATATAGCAGGACCAAAGAAGAACATCTTATACATTTGAGACAGGTTCTGGGAGCTTTACAGGAAAATAAACTGTACATTAACTTGAAAAAGTGTACTTTCTGCACCAGCAAGCTGTTGTTTTTGGGTTTTGTGGTTGGAGAAGAAGGCATTCAGGTTGATGAAGAGAAGATAAGAGCTATAAGAGAATGGCCAGCTCCAAAAATAGTTTCTGAGGTGCGGAGTTTCCATGGTTTTGCTACTTTCTACAGGAGATTTGTAAGAAATTTCAGTACCATTACTGCTCCTATTACTGAATGTTTGAAGAAAGGCAAGTTCCAGTGGGGAGAAGAACAAAAAAGAGCTTTGCTTTAATTAAGGAGAAACTTTGTATTGCACCAGTTCTTGCTCTTCTCAATTTTGACAAGGTGTTTGAGGTTGAATGTGATGCTAGTGGCATGGGAGTAGGTGCTGTGTTGTCATAAGAAAAGAGGCCAGTAGCATTCTTTAGTGTAAAGTTGAGTGAAGCTTGTCAAAAGTGCAGTACTTATGATTAGGAATTTTATGCAATGTTTCGGGCATTGAAGCAATGGGAGCACTACCTTATTCAGAGAGAGTTTGTATTGTTCACTGATCATCATGCCTTGAAGTACCTTAGCAGTCAGAAAACTGTAAACAAGATGCATGCAAGATGGGTGAGTTTTCTGCAGAAATTTCCTTTTGTGAGTCAACATAAATCTGGTACTCTTAATAGGGTAGCAGATGCTTTGAGTAGGAGAGCTTCCTTTCTGGTCACTCTAGCTTAGGAGGTTGTGGGCTTTGATCTCTTAAAGGACCTATACGAGGAAGATGTTGATTTTAAGGAGATTTGGGCCAAGTGCAGTAGCAATCATGCAGTTGCATATTTCCATGTGAGTGATGGGTATTTATTCAAAGGCAATCGGCTTTGTATTCCTAGTTCATCATTGAGGGAGAAACTGATCAGAGATATGCATGGAGGGGGTTTGAGTGGACACTTGGGCCGAGATAAAACTATTGCTAGCCTTGAGGAGAGGTATTTCTGGCCACAGCTGACGAAGGATGTAGGAGCTATTGTGAGGAAGTGCTACACCTGCCAAGTTTCTAAGGGTTAGTCCCAAAATACTGGTCTTTATTTACCTTTACCTATTCCTGAAGATATTTGGCAGGATCTTGCTATGGACTTTCTGTTGGGATTACCCCGTACCCAAAGGGGTGTGGATTCTGTGTTTGTGGTAGTTGACAGGTTCTCCAAGATGGCACACTTTATAGCTTGTAAGAAGACTGCTGATGCTTCCAATATAGCCAAACTATTTTTCAGGGACGTGGTTCGTTTGCATGGAGTGCCCAAGTCCATTACTTCTGATAGAGACACGAAGTTCCTTAGTCATTTTTGGATTACGTTGTGGAGAATGTTTGGAACAGCTTTGAATCGTAGCAACACAGCTCATCCTCAAACTGATGGGCAGATAGAGTTACTAATAGAACTTTGGGTAACATGGTTAAGAGTGTTTGTGGAGATAGGTCCAAACAGTGAGATTATGCTTTGCCACAGGTGGACTTTGCTTATAAAAGTGTTGTGCATAGTGCAACAGGGAAGTCACGATTCTCATTAGTTTATATTGTTGTTCCTTGACATGCAGTTGATTTAGTGAAGCTTCCTAAAGTTCCTGGTGTTAGTGTTGCTGCTGAAGGCATGGCTAAGGATGTGCAGGCTGTTAGAGAAGAAGTTAAGACCAAGTTGGAAGAAACAAATGCTAAGTATAAAGCTGCAGCTGACAAGCATCGAAGAGTTAAAGTGTTCCAAAAGGGTGATGACATGATGGTGTTTCTAAGGAAGGAGAGATTTCCTGTTGGTACCTACAACAACTTAAAGCCAATAAAATCTTGTCCTTTTAAGGTGTTGAGGAAGATCAATGACAATGCCTATGTTGTTGCACTTCCTGATTCCATGGGCATTTCTAACACCTTTAATGTGGCTGATCTGCATGAGTTTCGTGAAGATAAAGTTCTTTATCCTGAAGAGAACTAGGGGTCGAGTTGTTCGGAGGTGGAGGAAACTGATGTAGAATGAATGGCAGTCCAAATTGAAGAACAGTTCGACCGTGCAAAAGGAGGAAAACCCAAGTTACTATTGCAACTTTCGTATTCGGTGTCCGATTTGATCGTGCCATAGCTTTCCAGAAAGGGAATCGCGTCAGGAACAAAACTTGTCTCTATGCCATGACGTGTGGGCTTTTTCAGGTTTTCGGGGTCGTTTAGGGCCTCAAATATGCAATTTACTGTTTTTCAGAATTTTCGGTTTCCTAGTTTGTTTTGGGTTTGTTTTATTTTTACCCATGGGCTTTAGGGTTACATTGTTAGTCGCCCTAGGGTTTATTTTCTCATATATAAGCAACTTTAAATAGCTACAGAACCTATCTTTTATCATATTATCAATCAAATTGAGATTTATCTCTTTTATCTCTGGTGGACTCCAGAACCTTTGTTTTAGGTTTATTGCTTGTAAACCTTAGGTGATCTTTCCGACTGTGTCACTGAGATAGTATTCTTTTATGTCCGTAGCTTTGCTTTAAGTTGGTCTTTCCTTTCTTTTTTGTTTACAGGTTACAGAGAAGAAACGAAGACAAAAAAAAAAAAAAAAACAAGGGTGAGGCTTCAATCATTTTGCTTGATGTGATTGGTACTTTGCATGGTTTGCTTTGGAAGCGGTGGTTTATCATATTGGATGGGAGACAAAAGACTAGGAGGCTATTTATTCGTGGTTGGTATTTCTATTTTTCAAGGAGGTGAATGTGGAGAGTGATCGAAACTCGACCATTCGTGACCCTATGTTCCAATGCTGGAATTCGCAGAGCCAGGATTAAGACGTCGGCCATTCATGAACGACCATGTTAGTCCTAATGCAGGAGAAGATCCCAATGGAGTCTGGCCATTCATGAACGACCATAGTTGTCTTCAAAAGGATATGGGTTGTTCATGAACAGCCCTCTTTTTGTTTGAAGCAAACTTTTTAGTTCTCTGTCAAAGAAGACAAGAATAGCATGACGTCGTGTATACTTGAGCTTCTCCCCTGCAGCTTGGATTGTCGTCACTCTTTATCTCGGTAGAACTTCAACAATTAATTGCTGCTTCTTTTTTGACCCTCTGTTTCAGCAAAGCTTTAGCTCTTGCTTGTTGATTTTTTCCTCCCTCTCTGTATTTCTGCTCTATGCGTCTTTGTCTTTATATAATTAGGATAGTTTCTCATCAGATAACTCTATCTTCCCGCAAGACTTGTAATCTTGAAATTTGAATGACAAACTTTGAATTTTGGATAACAAGCTTATCTTGTATTTTGACCAGCATCAAACCCGTATTTGCTTCACATTTGAAGCTAGTAAACTTTAACTATCAGCATATCGCCCTTGCTTAATTATCAAAGTTAGCTTTAAATGGCCTAATTTTTGTTTGACATAGTCAAGGCTATAACAACCTGTACAAGCTTATCCATGTGGAAGATTTGAATGTAATTCATTGCCAGTGTATTGTTTTTTTTCGGTCTCGCAACAGCTTGTACAATTATGCACCAATATTTGTTGTGATGGGCTCCCACTTTTTCGATTTAAAAGACCATCATCATGTAACGTGATTTTTTTTCGGTTTCAACAGTAGTATGTTGGAGATATTGACATGGATTAATGAGATGATTAGGATGATTGTGCTAACTATTTTATCCCTGCAAATATGTGCCACATCAGCTAATTTAACGAAAAACTAGACGGAACTACCAAATGGGGGTAACAGAGGAATAGTCGAGGTACCACAAGATTCTCTAAAAGTTTGTGGGTAACAAAAATTGCATTTTGTAATTATTTAGGTACCATTTGTGGATTTTACCCTTTCAACCAATTAGAATAAAGCTTTTTTTTTTCTTTTTCTTTAAGAAGAGTTATAGCACAAAACCACGAGCGATCGAGGACGACTCTTTCATATAGCTAGCTGATGACAAAAAAATGATGGGGATACTGAAAGCCTAGAATAAACGACACCAAATAATTCTATTGAGAGAAGCATGGCCAAAATTCATAATTTCATATGCTATATATAAAAATAGTCTCTCATAAAACATTCTTGAAGGAAATAAAGAGAAGTAAAGTACTTAGAGCATCTTTAGTAGACTCTCTAATTCGGCTCCTTAGCTATTTTGGACAGCGTGTTTAGCTTTTTTATCTATTTTAGTAGCTGCACGAGACTCCTAAGTGGCTATCTATTACAACTTTTAGCTATCTCACTCCTAAATATAGAGAGCGAGATGATGCCCTTTATATTTAAAACATTCCTTTTAAATTATTTTATGTAATTTATAAATACATTTAAGAAAAAAATTTCAGTTTAATACCCTGTGGTTTGCACTCAACATCATGTCAGTCCCTCCCCTCTTCGACACCAATGACCCCGACCCCATGGACCGCTTCTCCGACGAGCTCGCTGCCAAGTCCCTCTCCCTATCCAATTTGGTCCGCTCGTTCGTTGCCTCCATGGATTTTTGACAGGACCCGCCCCGGATTTCACCCTGAAATGAGAAGTGGCCTTGCGGGGCCCACCTTAGAAGAAATTCTACCAAAAATTTGGCAGAACTTCCCCTAAAAATGGACTACCCAAAACCTGTAGAAAGATATTTACACTTCTAAACCATCCATCCTTATTCTCCTGGAACCACCATGCTCCCCAAATCTCAACATCTCACATTTCACTAGTACAAATCTCAATCTAATAACATCCATCCCACAGATTATCAGAGCAATATAATTCTAATATAAAAGGTAAACAAGGAAAACATGGATAAAATAGATACGCGGAAGTTGTGCTGTTGTCTATGTCTCAACTCCATGTACGCCCGACCCCAACTAATATAGCCTGCAAATTGGGCATTTGAAACCGAAGGGCCCAGGGGAAAGTAATTTAAAAACTCGTTAGTGTGAGTGGACAAAAATAAATAATCAAGATAATTTAAATAAAGCAAACTTGAATACTTTCCCACGTATTTAAACTTATAAAACCTCGATGCATGCAATGTTTATAAAACATATTTCTTTAAACTCAAAATCTCGTGAAATCATATCAGCCCTGCTGGTTAAGAGAAAATCTGACTAGCCCCACTAGTCAAGTAATAATAGGATATGGGGAAGAAATATCACCATACGGGTAAAGGAGCCCTTTAGGCTCTACCCTCGACTGCCACTCACACATAGATTGTGTGAGGAGGAGAACTAATAACCTCGACTACCACTCACGTGAGGAGGAGAATCCTCGACAGCCACCCATAAACACAAAGTAAGTGAGGAGGAGACACTAACCGAACGACCCGAGTATGGTGAGGAAAAACAATTGAAAACTAGTAAATCCATAAATCCATAAAGTTTCCCCAATATCTCACGAGAAAAAAAGTATATTCCAATGACGTGGCCCTGCACGCCAAAATATTCTCAAAGTCATACACAAATAGGCGAGAAATAATAAATATAATCAATTCCCCTAAAAATCTCATTTATGATAATATTCCAGAAATCTCCAAAAATCGACGAATAAAATATAATACTAAATTCCAGAAATCACCTCAAAAAGTAGCTCGTCGAAAATCAACAGGAATCATAAACCAAAAATCATAATTGACATAAATCATAATCTTCGTAAATCAACAATGCAAGCAAATCCATAAGATATCTCGAAATCAATTTCCCAAAAGTAAATTATAGCAAAATGATAAAATGATAAACAAATGAGTAAATCATTATTTCAGGAAAATAATCGCATGCATCAATTCTTAAAAACAAAAGTCCACTCACAGTACTATTTAGGCGACCATGCATACGGATTTTATCATCAAGTGGTAACTTGGTATAGCTCCCTGTACATAATTATATTCCGTGAATAACAATTCAGCAATTAAATACGATTCCAAAATCAATGCTCTTAAGTTAACATCTCCATTTCCTTCTCTGATTCAACCCAAACTTTACCACTAACACCATTTCATTAATTTACTACTTCTAGGGCAGATTCGAAAGAAATCTGACGGTCGGATTCTCGTAAATCAATAATCAAAACTCTAAATTTTCAAAAAATCATAATCAATTAAAAACTCCTCCAATCTTGATCAAAATCACATTTATAAGCTCTATACCAAATATAGGATTTTACTAGCTAAAAATAGAAGTTAAATCACTGTTCTACACGCTGCCACGAGCCTCCCACAGTGGCGGCGAGTGGGCCCCACGCGCCCGCGCAGGCCAACACCTCCGATGGCCACTAAATTTTGGCAACAGCTGCATCTCAACCTCCTAAACACTTCTCTCAACTACCGCTAAGTCTGAAAACAACTAGAATTGCCTCAACAATTATGAACACAGTAAACCCAGATTATGAACAGTGAGAAAAAAATTCAAACCTTCGATTATTCCTCCACGCTTCAAATCGCTGCTAAATACTTGGAGAGCAGCATCTACGTCTCAAGACGCTTCCATTGGACTAAGGTTTATCGCCTGAGGTGGCCGGAATTGGGAGATATCGACGTTGACTCAAAACTGCTACAGTGACCGTCCTCTTCTTCTCGTTGCTGCACCTTCCACAGTTCAAATTAAGCTACCAAACTAACCCAGAAATGAAGAGAAGGAAGAGAACTTTCCAACGATAGCTTATGCATCAAAATTGGTCGCCGGATGAAGGACTTATGGCCGGAAGAAGGTGAAGAGGTCGGAGAGGGAGAGAGAATTGGGGAGAGAGAGAAACCCGAGTTACCACAATAACTTGTGGTATTTATAGAAAGGGTTAAATACTACTTACTCCCTGAACTTTCAGGGAAAAAACAGTTCAGTCCCTCTCTTTTTAATTTCACACGTTTACTCCCTCATCTCTCAATTTTAGACCAATAGGTCCATTCCGTTACTCTCCGTAAAAAAGTTGTGTTAACCAGATGACGTGGCAATCCATACCCCATTAAAATGTCTATTATACCCCTCAGTTCATCTTTTAAAAAAGAAATTATTCTTTCTCTTTTATTTTATTTTTTTCTTCTGTTTATCTCTTCTCCCCTCCATCCTCCTGCCACCGCCACCACCATCACTACTCACGTTGCAGCCAAAAGTTGCTGCGACACCCTTTCACCGCCACTATCACCCACAGTTCCTTTACCCCCCCTATATAAACTCTCGTAATCCATCCCCATAGATTCTCCAATCTCCATCTCCGACCTCCCTCAATTGGCAACACACAATACACAAAGCATAATTCATCACCGCAGAACAATACACAAAACAAAACTAGCAGCAGAAAGCTCGGTTCAAAATTGAATTGGATCTACTTTTTTCTATCTACTAACAACACCCACAAAGATCAAACCAATTTGAATTCTCAAACATCGATCCCAAATGCAAATATGGAAATTTTGAGTCATCAAGATCACCCAAATTGTTGGAGAGAGAGAGAGAGAGAGAGAGAGAGAGATGTTTCGGGTACCCAAATTGTTTGGGCACCCAATCCCCAACGTTCCTCACTACTGCCATCATCAGCACCACCACTCCACCAATCTTGCCATCCTTGCTAGAACAACAATCCTATGAAGGTGAAGACTTGAGCCAAAGGAGGGCCGGGTCAAGATCAATGTCTGACTTAACACCACCGCCACATATCCAGGTAAGTGCACCACCTCCCAACCCTCAAAACCTAGATATTTTTCATCCCCACCGCCACTGCTCCGCCGCCCAAAACCATATCTGAAATGAAAATCCCCTATTTCCTCAATGGCGACCTGCAAAACCCCACTCCATACTTCAAATTAAACTTCCAAAATCAACCAACAAAAATTCTAATTCCAGAATTGATCAAACAACCCAACTTCTAACCAAGATCGAAGAACTCGCCGGAGACGTTGCTGCAAATCGGGAAGCAAAACACCGCCGTATTTCCAAACCCGATCTGAGCACAAGCCATCAAATCCTAGCCGGCTGGGTTTCAATCTGGGTTTTTGATCAAAAAGATCGATATGGGTCTTGATCTTCGAGTGCTTCTGCAAACCAAGTCTACAAATTCCTAAAATCTGGCATCTATGTTCTTCGTCTCACCAATTCGAAGCTGTCGGCGTCGATGAGCTGGAGGTTGAGCTTGAAGAAGGTGGGATCGATAGGAATTCGGATTCGGATGGTGAAGGAGAAGTTGGGAGGGGACGTGGAGGATGGAGTTGTGGTTTAGGATCCACCCAATCCCATCGTTGGTGGACGAGGAAGAAGAGAGAGAAAAGCAGAAGGAAAAAAAAAAAAAATCCCATCAGTGGTGGAAGAGGAAGAAGAGAGAGAAAAGTAGAAAGGAAAAAGAGAGAGAGAGAGAGGAAAAAATAAATTAATTAAAAAAAAAAAGAATTGAGGGGTATATGAGACATTTTGACGTGGAAGGGATAACCACAATAGTGACTTAACCGAGAAATTGGACGGAATAGAACTATTGGTCTAAAATTGAGAGATGAGGGAGTAAACGTGTGAAATTAAAAAGGGAGGGACTGAACTGTTTTTTTCCTGAAAGTTCAGGGAGTAAACAATATTTAACCCTTATAGAAAATTACTATAAACAGTAACTTTAGTATTTTAGCCATAACTTTAGTATATGAACTCTGATTTTAACGTACCACATATTCACGTGTTCGGTTTAACGTCCTCTACAACTTTCATCAAGAAAATTTTCTCAAATTTTGACCCAAACAAAAAGTCATCTTTTAGGGCCCCCTAAATGGTAGAAACGAAGCCGAAAGTAATAATAAATGTCATTTACCATCCGAAAGACTATTAAACCAGTAACTTGCGATCCGGGACGTAACAATTTTTTCCCGGCCCATTTCACCATCTCCGCCGCATCGCATCAGCCGCCTTCATGCTCTACTCTTTTCCTCTTCTCCTTCATCGCAATCTCTTTATCCTTCTCCTCATCATCTACAACGGCCACCATACTTGATTGCTTAACGACGAACATCTCGAGCTCAGAATCTCTTCATCAGGGCGCACTGCTGTTGAGCCTGACCTGTTTGTTTCTCCACCTGCATGTAAAGTGTTTCAAAGATATTCGTACCAATGGTTATCATGTAGAAACCCACTGTGAGAATGGAACCGAATACCTTTATATTACCTCTAATGTATGTGGAAGGAAACGCATTTTAGAGAAACTAATGAGTCAATCTAGTGGACTGTACCTCACTACTATTCGGATGATTGAATCATATGTTGTCACCAACAATGAAATGTGGGACACTGACTCATACATGCTTTGGCATGACCGCCTAGAGCACCCTGGTCGTGACATGATGATCTGTATTTTAAAGAACTCACACGGACATCCCTTTTTTCGAGTGAAATATAAAATGAGCCAAAAATTGATACGCTCAAAGCAAGCGTATAATTTAACCCTGAAAATGTCATCATTAGTATATGGTAAATAGGGATTGTTCTAACTGGGGATTAAGGGTACACTTGTCATTATAAAACAAATAAAGAAATAAAATAAATACAAAGTATAATATTTACAAAAATATATACAAATAACTAAATAAAAGGGGGATTTTAACATTAGGGTTTCGAAAATTAAAATAAATAAAATAAAGAAAATATAAAAACACATGTGCAAGAATGAAAGGTAAGAAACAAAGATCAAAACCAATTCCATGTAATCAAACTCAATTCAAACCCTATAATCGATCATCTAAGTCATGAGAAAGAAGTTGATCATGTGAAACATTCGAAGCAAATGATTTCCCATATTTTACTTTCCTTTACTAATTAACCTAAGTGAAAGCACCTAGATCTATCCTATTAAACATGCAATCATAGTCTAGAAAGCTAGCTAATAAAAACATGTTCAACGCAAGAAGCATAGAGAAAGGTTATCAACTTAAGTGCACAACCTAGTATGAATAAGTTCTTCTATTTGCAATCCTCTTCAATTGAATTCGACCTTTGTCCAAAGCCTTTACTACTTATGAAATAGGTTCACAAAACTATTAGGTGAATTGTTTACCTAAATCTAGCACCAATTACATGCATATATCCTAACACTACTAGAAAAAAGGGATTTAAGGACATCAAACAAGGACACATATTTTATGTGGAGTCCTTGAAGGATTTTAAGGACACACAATGTTAAATTGCAAATTTTGAATGGGTGGAGAGTCTTTCAAGGACACCCAGTTTAGGGGATGCCGTGTCCTAATATTAGGCTCCAACTGAAAAATTAAAATATTGAAATTAGAAAACGCGTGGCGCTGCAGCTATACTTTGCATTTTCGTTTCCCTCCCCCAATTTCACTTCCCTCCTCCCCCAATTTTCGATTTCCCTCTTCAATTGAAACCCTCCCCAAAGGCCCAAATAGAGAAAGATGATTCACTCACTCTATTTCCAGTTCTTAGTTGTGATAGAAAAAAAATGAAAGAAACTCGAGCCGAAAGCAGATTCGATCTGATTCGACTCGGCGGAGGAGACAACAACAACTCATAACAAGGGTTCAAGTCATAGTGAGGTTACTCGGTGTGAGACATACTCTGGGTTGACAGATTCTGGGAAGAATTTCAGTACAAGGTGAGATTACTTGATCCCAATTTTTTTTGGTGGGTTGAATGTTCTGGTGTGTTACAAAGTTTGGAGAAGCTCTGTGAGAGAATGAACTAGTATTTGATTGTCAGGAGTGAATTTTAATCCCAGCAGCAAAGAGTATACGTATGGAGTAGCGATCAGATTTCGGTCATGTATACGCCGAATAATTCAAAGCCTGAGAATCTAAGATGGTTGAAGCTGAAGACGAAGGGCCTGGTGTAAGAGCTCTCAGATCTCTGTTGAAGGTCACCGAAGTCTTCCTCTGGTGCGTTTCTTCGCCTCTGTTTCTCTTCCACCGAATACTTGGGTTTTATGAGGTAGTAAGGCTCTGTGATTGTTCGGTTTTACCAAGTTTTTATGTGCTTGACAGGGACGATGGCATAAGAAACGACTAGTTGTTTTCTCTGGGACAGACTGTAAGTGTTTGCTTTCTTGAGCTCAGTTTCAATTTTTTCTTGCTGGAAGTTTAAGACATATTATTGAATGAATGCTATGAATTTTTCCTATGATTACAGAAAGCAGCTGAGGATGACGGAGACAATGGCTCAAACGCCCTTTCCTCAGGCTAGTGGATTCATTTTCATGCTTTCTTTGTTGTGTTTAACTATCTCTTTTAATTTTCTAGAGCTCGCTATGTGTTTAGTAATTTCGTTTTATAATTATGTGTCTGTAGTTGTCTTAAACGTTTTAGTTGGAATGTTTGGGTTTCAGAATGTGGAATTATGTGTCTATAGTTGTCTTATATGGAGACTATAGATCTAGTCTCTAAACAAACAGGTTCATAGTATAATATGGATATTATCTACAATGAGATGGATTTCATATTCTCTTGTTATAAAACAATATTGCACTCCCACTCTTCTTACTCATCTCCTTCTGATGCACAGAGAAGCCATGGAAGAGGGGCTACTAGCTCTATCAGGGTCAAAATCCAATATCAATAGAGCTTCAGGTGTTGTGGTTCTGAGCACATTGGTCGCTCTCTGTGGTTCCTTCAGCTATGGATGTGCTGTAAGTCATTCTCATTCACATTTCAAATTCTACATTTTTCTGCCAAATATTACCATATTTTAGGATGAAAGGAGAGTTAGTGTACTGATAAGTATGTTCTGCTGCATCAAGTTGTTGGTCTAGGTTAAATGTGCCATACACAAAGAAAGGAGATACAATAGTGTACATTACTTCTTTGTTTATGCATTGGTCCTAAAGGACCTAAAGCGCTATAAATTTAGTTTGTAGATAGGATACTCATCATCTGCTAGATCAAGATTTGTGGAAGACTTGGGCCTTACTGTTGTAGCAGTAAGTACTAGAATTTTCAGATTTTTTGTTTCTTTTGTTCTTTTGCATTTGATGGACTTTCTTGTGATCGTTTTAGTACTCAATTTTCGGTTTAACAATGA
>BDJD01002658.1:1700-17082 GCA_002564525.1 Rosa multiflora | reverse complement strand
AAGCAGAAGGGTATTTTCAATTCCATCACTCCAAGAACTGATAGACCCCAGAAACATCTGAAACCATTAAATGGGTTTGACTTTACTCTTATACTTTGTAATTTAACTCATTTCCTCCATTGTGCGAACTAATTCAACCAACTTAGAATTGAACAGGAAGCTGAATCGTATGATGATTTTGATGATGACCCTGTAAATGCTGGAGGCGCTAACCAGGCTCATGCAAGTTCATTGAGTGCAAGAAAAGTTTCCCAATTTGTTGCTGCTAATCGACATAAGTCAAAGGTATGAACCTCATGATTCATAAATAGCAAAGCCTAGTTTTCTTAACTGTTCTTTCTCTGAACATGCACCTTAATGGAATTTATATAATTCATTGAATTTATTTCCTCTTGTTTTGCGTGAGAGATTCCTATAGAAAATAGATCTTTTCTTAATTACAAGCCCCAACTTTATATGTTTGGTATCTAGGTTTTTTGTAGAATGCAATTTGAACATTAGTTTCCTAATTATACGCCATCATGTGAACTTGTTAATCAGGATTTACATGATTCAGAAAACATGAATGTGGTGATTCAGAAAACATGAATGTGGTATTTCAGAGAACATGACCTTGAAACTTAATGGCGGCGGCAAACATGAACTGGATGAGAGAACATTAGTATTGAATGATTGAAGGTACAATATTGAAACATTGCTCATATTTGCATAAGAGGTTAGTAGATAACACATATTGATACTGTGGACAACTGCATGAGAGAACATTAGTATTGAAGGATTGAAGGTACAATATTGAAACATTGCTCATATTTGCGTAAGAGGTTAGTGGATAACACATATTGATACTGTGGACAATATATATATATATATATATAATATCCTCTGCTGGAAGTTATACACCATCTTGATATGCTAAATGTTTCTGACCAGGACAGTCTATTACATCTTAGCCCAAGTCAATGTATCTTGCAGTTGGATTTTAGGTCAGCTCACATCCTTTATTGCGATTGCCATTTCAGTTTTGAGTTACAAGTTTTGTGTATCTATCCTCTTCAGAGCTTTCATTTTTATACATGTTTGTATTTTTCTCTCAAGTTTACCTTGTATATTTTGATATGTTTTATAGTGTTTATGACTACATAAAGTAGGTAGTAAAAGAAACAAGAATTATGCTCTTCTACTCTATTGAATTGTTCTTCTTCTTTTTTTGTGGCAGAATGCGTGCTCTACTTGAAGATTTTATAATAGGTAAAGTAAGGAATGTTTGTATTTTGATTATGGCTTATTGGTTTATGCTATAAGTGTACCAAGTCATCAAGCCTGGTTACCTCTGAGCCTTGAGGCTTGATGAGATAAATTGTAATCTCAAGTTCAGTTTTCTCTGGTCCCTTCCTGTTATTTATCAACTACTGATTTGCACAGGACAGGGTTATACCAGTGGTTTATTTGAATATAGCTATTTGTTCAGATTCCATGGCTCATGGTTAGTATCACTAATCCTTAATGAGTTTATGTTTTTGAGATTATGTAAATGAACTAAGGATCAATGCTGAATGCAGTTACCTTTTTTCGTTTACATATGTGACTGCAGGAAATAAAAGATCAAGGCTTTTGAGTAGCAGATGATTAGATACTTAAAGCCATGCAGGTCTGCTTCCATCTCTTTTTTCCCCCCTTTGAATGATTAAGTAGTTAGTTCTCCTTATTATGTATGGATGCATAAGAGGTTCGTTGATAACACAACGTTGTGTTTTTAATTTTTAGATTGATTAATATGATGAAAGGTGCTTTAACAAAAACATAATATAAAACAGTTGATGCATGCAATTGTTAACAATATATTCTTATTGACAAACAATAAAAGAACCCAAGCAATCTGCAGGTTTAGCTTGTCACCATCAAACACTAGAGAAAAACCACCAGTTTGATATTTGGTAAGCAATATGCTTGCAAGACCCTGAACCAACCACCACAACTAAGCAATATGCATGCAACTCCATTTGAGCTCTCATTCTGCCTTCAGTTTGATAGTTGGTAACATTTCATTCCCCTTATGTCTTCATTCATCTTTGATCTTTTTTTTTCTTTGATATTTATCAGGTTGTGATTGAAGATATTGGGAATTAGATTAAGCAACTATAAAGCTACAAGGTGTAGTAGGTTGGATTACTTGACTACAATTGTGGAATTGTAATTTTTTACACTTTAGAAACTTGTTTGTATATGTACGGATATGAAATATTGGTTCAGTTAATAATGCATTTGGTGGTGTATAATTGGAGGAAGATTGCTTTTATTACTTTTTTTTTGGATTCTTTGGAAGTTTTAAGGACACTTTTTCAATGACCTGTATCATATTCAAGGACATGGTGTTTTTTTATACATGACTCTTTTTAAGTGTCCTGTTTTAGTTTTAAGGACACGTATGAATGTATTTTTTGTGTGTCCTCTTATGGATTTAAGGACTCCATTTCTAGAGTTTTTAGGACATGCTTTGTGTGTCCTAGTAGAGAAAAGAGGACACATATTAGATAATATGAGGATGCGATTTAGGTGTTCTCTTATGGATTTAAGGACACCACATCCAGAGCTTTTAGGACACACAAACTGTGTCCTCGTATGGAAAAGAGGACACGTTTCCAGTGTCCTTGTTTGAGACTTACAATGACTCCCAGATAGAGGACTCTTTTTTAGAGAGTCCTTGTATGCATTTAAGGACACTGTTTCAATGTCCTTAAATCATGTTTTTGTAGTAGTGTAAATTGGCCACCAAAGAACACAAACATGCAAAAGTTTTATGTAAAGCAAATTCAATCGAACAAACTCACATAAGCAACTTAGAATCACAATCATAGAATTCGAAATCTTTATTTAAACATAGAATTGGGCTTAAACTTTGCCCTAAAGGTTATTGTTAACTAGAAACAAGTTCATATGAAATCAAACAAGGAAATCAAAAGATTACAAGGAAAAAGTACGAATTACATCGTGAGTGGAGATGGATATGGAGAGCTTGAAACGTTGAACTCTTGAATCTTGGAAACAAGTCTTCAAGGTGGATGATGGGGGCTATGTCTTCACGGCTCCTTCTTCTTCTTCCTCTCCTTGCTTGAAAACGCAGAACTTGCAACTAGAGAATGGAGAGAGGGAGAGAGCTTTCTAACGTTATGGGAGTATTTTATGAATGAAAGTGTGTTTGTGACATCCAAGAGCGGGATTATATATAGGGGACGTTGGCCTAGGTCTTCAAGTCTTCATGAATCTTCTATTATTTTCCCAAAGAATTATTTAATAATTCCACATAGCTTCGACCAATCACGTAGAGCCATGTAAGCCCTGGTGTGTCTTCCAACCAATCAAAACTCTCCAAAATAAGTCCCAAATATATTATTGCCTAATATCCATGAATTAATTCTGATTTTCTTCTTTATTTTAGGCCAAAATTCCTTTAGGAATTGTAGGAACGAATCTGGACTTGTTTTTTAACCTTTTCTTCCTTAAATCTCTCCATGGACTACCTTTAACGTCATCCCTTGATTTTCATGACAAAATGCAGATTTTATTCCTTATTTTCGTCCAAAATATATTGAGGGGCTTCAGGAACTAATCTGGACTTGTTTTGAGCTTTTTCTTGTTGCACAATCCCTTGAAACTCTCCCTATAATATTTCCAACGTTTTTCCTTGATTTCTTCTTGATTTTTCACATTATCTTCATGATTTCCCATGGCAAAATCAGATTTAATTCCCAAAAATATTTCCATTACGTCCAACAACCCAAATTAATTGGGTTTTTCTGCTTTTTGCCGAAATCCATAATTAATCTAGAAGATTCTTGGGCCTCCATGTGTCATCTTCAAGCCATGATGTCTCCTAGTGCCTCCAGGACTCTTCTCTCAACATCATTTTTCTTCATTATTTCGACCATACTTTCTGGTTGACTTAGGAGTCTTGCTTTGACAAAGTTTCATTTTCTGAATAGGGTTTCCTGGTTGAAACAAGATTTCCTGGCTGGACCAGGAAAATTTCATTTCTTCACTTCAGCTCATTTATGCAGCCCTTTTTCCTCTTGTCTTAACTCCTCTCAACGTTGGCTAGCTTCTCTTTCCTTTCTTGAGTTCATTTCCACTTGTTTGCTCCAAGGACCTGAAAATAGAAACTATTACTACAAATGGAAACTTTCCTAAAATGAAAATAGAAACTTTCCAAAAATGAAAAATAGAAACTTCCTAAAAGTAAAAAATGGAAACTTTCTTAAACTAAAATGGAAACTTGCTAAAAACAGGAAAAAGAAACTTTCCTAAACAAAAATGATTCATTTAAGGAAATAACGAAGTAAATACGAGGAAATAAAAGTTAAAACGTCGCATTAAAATGCTCATATCACTGCCTAGTTCACCTTGGTCATGACATGATGATCTGTATTTTATAGAACTCACACGGACATCCCTTCTTTCTAGTGAAATATAAAATGGGCAAAAATCTGCCACACTACAAGGTGTCGGTCCTAGTATTGCTCAAATGCAGCCATTGCCTTATGAAGTACCAAAAGCACTAACTCCCTCCCATTATGCCTCATTGACTATTTTTAAGGAACATCACTCAGTTTGCAAGGCTTGCTCTTTAGCAAAAATAGGATCGTGACCTTCCTATGCTAAAGATACAAAACAAAACATTCCATTCTTATAAAGGATACAAGGAGAAATCTGTGGACCTATCCATCCAGAATGTGGACTATTCAAATACTTTATGGTTATGGTGGATGCTTCGATACGCTAGTCACATGTCGCATTTTTGTCCATAAGAAATGCTGCATTTGCAATACTCCTAGCACATATTATACATTTAAGGGCTGACCACCCTGATTACCCTATCAAGTCTATAAGGCTTGATAACGCTGGAGAGTTTACATCAAAAGCATTTGATGATTATTGTATGCCTATTGGGATCGATGTAGAGCATCATGTACCCCATGTGCATACACAAAATGTTCTCGCAGAAGCCACCATCAAAAGCCTACAGATGGTGGCTAGGGCACTGGTTATGAGCACCAACCTGCCTATATCTGCTTGGGGTTATGCAATATTGCACACAGCTTTACTTATTCATTTCAGACCCACTGCTAGCCAACCATTTTCTACTTACTAGTTGGTAACTGGATATGAGTTTGACATTTCACACTTACGCATATTTGGTTGCATAGTATATGTGCCTATTGCGTCCCTACAGGGCACAAAAAAGGGTCCTCAGAGACAAGTAGGTATTTATGTTGGATACGAATCTCCAACCATTATCCGCTATTTGAAACCCTTGACAGGCAATCACTTTACCGCTAGATTTGCGGATTGTCACTTTGATGAGACAGTCTTCCCTTCATTAGGGGGAGATAGGAAAAAAGATTTTCAAAGGGGACAACAGAAATTATCGTGGTTTGTCCCCACTCTGTCTCATTTTGATCCCTACACTTCATAATGTGAAAGTGAAGTGAAAAGAATAATCAATCTTCAAAAAAAAACATATTCGATGCCTGATGCGTTTATTGATATTGTAAAAGTGACGACATCACATATAGTAGTTGTAAATATGTTTGCAAGGTTAGAAGTCCCCAACAAGGGGCACGGTGCCACAGATAGAGGCGCTGCAACCACACTTAGTGGAGGTGTGGTTAAGGTCGTGGCTCCCCAAAGGAAGAGGGGGAGGCCACTTGGTTAGATTGACACTCACCCAAGGAAGAAGAGGGCGAGTAAGACACAAACCGATCCATTAATCATCAATATAGAGAATCCCTCTCATGAGATTCTATCTGATTATAGTTATGTCCATGAATCAATACTGGAGGATGCTAAAATGTTTGAAATGATTCTAGAGAACAAAGAAATCTCAAAGGATTATGAGAGTGCGTATGAGTTGATGGAAAGATCTTCCATACACATTAATGTTGTATTTGCATACACTGTTACTCAAGAAATCATAGAGCACGATGATATCGAACCATATTTTGTTGCAAAATGTCAACAAAGAGCAGATTGGCCTCAATGGAATGAAGCAATCTAGGCAGAACTAGATTCTCTGGAAAACAGACAGGTATTTGGTCCGGTAGTGCTAACCCCATCAAGTGTAAAGCCTGTAGGACATAAATGGGTCTTTGTCAGAAAGAGTACTGAGAAGAATGAAGTTCTGAGGTACGAGGCTCGCCATGTGGGGCAAGGTTTCTCACAACGCCCTGGAATTGACTACGAGGAGACATACTCTCCCGTAATGGACGTTATAATGTTCTGCTACTTAGTTAGCTTGGTAGTTTCCAAATGACTGAAAATGCAACTCATGGATGTGGTTATTGCATATCTCTATGGGGATCTTGATTCATATATATATATATATATATATATATATATATATATGAAAGTGCCTGATGCCCTTACATTACCCAAGTCAAGTGACTCTAAATCACGGAGTGTGTTTGCAATTAGGTTGAAATGCTCACTTTACAGATTGAAACAATCCGAGCGGATGTGGTATACCTGTCTAAGTGACTACTTGATAGGGAAGGGATATTAGAATGATGAATTATGCCCCTGTGTATTCATAAAGAAAACAAGTTCCGGATTTGCAATTGTACATGTATATGTCAATGATATGAACATAATAGGTACTCTTGATGAAATAAGAGAAACCGTGAGCTACTTGAAATCCGAATTTCAGATGAAGAATTTTGGGAAAACTCGATTCTGTCTACGCCTTGAACTAGAACACCGAGTTTGTGGAATACAAATCCACCAGTCTGCACATGTCCAAATGATGCTCAGGCGATTTAACATGGACAAAGCACATCCTGCTAGCACTCCCATGATCGGTCAAAGTTTGGATGCAAAGAAAAATCCATTTCGCCCAAAGGAAGATGACGAAGAGGTGTTGGGAGCTGAAATTTCCTATCTAAGTGCAATAGGCGCATTATTGTACTTAGCCCAATGTACTCGATCAGACATTGTATTCTCAATGAACTTGTTAGCTAGATTTAGCTCAGCGCCAACACAACGTCACTGGAATGGTATCAAGAACATTTTGTGATACCTAAAAGGAACCATTGACTTGGGACTGTTCTTTCCCTACAGAGAGATAAAAGGGACCGCAGATGGAACTACAATCCCTAAAGGAAATGTTGATGGCGAAAGCGTCACTCACTACACCGAAACCCCAAATGATATTTTGGTTGGTTTTGCTGATGGTGGGTACCTCTCTGACCCACATAAAGGTCATTCCCAAATTGGCCAGTTATGTATTTACCATTAGGAACACGGCAATATCTTGGAGTTCAACCAAACAAACCCTTGTGGCTACCTCCTCCAACCACTCAGAGATCATTACTCTACATGAGACGGTTCGTGAGTGCATATGGTTAAGAACTATCATTACACATATTTGAGGGACTGGTGGTTTGAGTTCTACCATGGAAGGGCATACTTGCATTTATGACAACAATGCAGCTTGCATCGAACAGATGAAGCGAGGTTATATCAAGGGTGATAATACAAAACACATATCGCCAAAGTTTTTCTACAATAAGCAACAACAAGCTCTCCTCAAAATTCAAGTGAATCAAGTAAAGTCTGAGGAGAATGTGGCAGATTTGTTTACCAAATCATTGCCTAAGGCCATATTTGAGAAACATGTGAAAAACATAGGAATGCGAAGGCTTTCCAATCTCTCTTGATTAATGTAAGGATCAAGGGGAGGTGTAGACGTCAGGGGGAATCTAATACACACATGTCATCCTCAAATGTAAAAGGTGCATTGTGCTTTTTTCCTTCGACTAAGGTGTATTTTTTGTCCCACAGGGTTTTTATTGTTACTTGGCAAGGTTTTTAATGAGCGGTAACAATTCATGCACCATGTCGTCTTTGACTTGGCATAAGGGGAGTGTTAAAGGAAAAACACATTATGTGCATTCGTCAAGTAACTGACAAAGAGGGAATTAAGGAATTGCAATCACAGCTCAAACAACATTTACTATCAATTGTAAATTGATGTTTCCGTTGTAATTCTATCCCTATATAAAGGGACTATGAAATGAAATGAATAGACAATTCCCATTTTACTTTTACACATTGATCCTTTTTTTTTTTTAATAAAGGTTTTTGGGTACACGGTGTGTGTCTTCATGTACCGCTGAGATTGTACGGTTTTGAGTGATAAATAACTGACCCTACACATAAATAGCTGAGATTGCATATTTGTTGTATGTGGACTTGCACGCTGAGAATTTTCGCTATTAAAGCTGTCGCATAAAATTTAAACACCTGAGTCATTTGTAGAAAAAACTCCAAACAGAACAGAGCAGCCCGGTGTAGCGTGGAAGTGTTGAGTTAGAAATAGAAGTGAGACAAATGGAAGAGATACAGAAGAAGCTGGCGCTGCTGGACTATCCCAGAGGCCAGAGCCAATGCATCCGCTCAGTCTCTCCTCTTCGCCGGCATGGAACGCTATGCTCTTTTTGAGTGGCTCTTCTTCTGGTACACGTACATTTCTTCTTCTTCTTCTTTCCTCTTTGCCGGCATGGAACGCTACGCTCTTTTTGAGTGGCTCTTCTTCCGGTACACGTACATTTCTTCTTCTTCTCTCCTCTTCGCCGACATGGAACACTAGGTTCTTTTTGAGTGGCTCTTCTTCAGGTACATGTACATTTCTTCTTCTTCTTCTTCTCTCCTCTTCGCTGGCATGGAAAGCTACGCTCTTTTTGAGTCGCTCTTCTTCCGGTACACGTACATTTCTTCTTCTTCTTCTTCTTCTTTGGGTGCCTTGATCCGGTACATTTCTAAAGCTTATTGGGCGACAAGTCACCCCTCTCTCAACGAACTCTTCAAGGTGACGAAGAGACTGCCTGCATTCAGTGTAAGTATATTGTATTAGTTTTCTGCAGCACCCTAATTCCCATGGGCAACTTTGGTATACCCTACACTATTTACTTTTCCAAATTCCAAATATGTATTTGATCCCATAATTCCACCACATTTCTTTTATTCTTACTCTAATAAGGGTAAGATTTTCTTGATCACTTAGATAATTTGAGTGATAATTGAAGTGATATTGTAGAACTTAAATTTTTGGAGTAGAGTTTTGACATACTTCAAATAAGGGGCCATTTGTTGATCAGTGGTTTGGAATTCACTGTTGATCGACTACCAAATGAGAGGCACGGATGTGTTAGAGCTAACAACTCTAGAATTGATGGTAAGTAGAAGGTTGGCCACTAACGTGTATTCTACTATGTTGTTGGAGGTTTTGTATGAAAATTCAAGTGTAAACTTAGTGAGCACTTCATTAAGCTCTGTGAGGATGATGCCCACACCACTATTTTGTTGATTGGAGAAACCAATCTTTGTGGTTTTGTGACCGGCTGGTTATCAGTGGTCGGCTTTGATCGGAAGGCTTATCAAATCAATGAAGAAATCTATTGTGGCTTGACCCTTCATTGATGCCCACTATTTGTACTAGATGTCAAACTTGCCAAGTTTGATGACAATTTGCTAGGACGGCCAAAATTCTTGGATTTCTGCAATACATGCTTTAGTGGTTGGTTTGCATGTATAGACATAGATTGTATATATGTGCCTAAGTATCTTGTCTCAATGTCTGTGAGGTCTTTACCTATTTAGTACAGAATTAACCACGGTTAGTGGTACAAATAAATATACGTACAACATCCCCCTATGTGTATATATGCATGGCTAAAACTATCACCATATGTATGTTATTTCTAGGGCTGGGTTCGGTACGGTACCGAGCCTTCAAGTCTAAAACCACCTACCATACTAGAGCTTATTGGTACACAAAATGAAGTACCATTACCGGTACCAAGACTTCGGTTACCAACTTCTCGGTATCTGTTGGTATCGGTTGGTTGGGCCTCCAACCGAGTTTAAAATTGGGCCACGATCTAGCCAGAGCCCAAGAATTGAGCCTGCTAGGCAAGGCAAGCCCAGATCTTGCAGAGTCAACCCCAACCCGACACCACCACCACCACTACCATCCCTCCACCACCACCCAGATCGCGCCGACTCCACTGCCATCCCTCCACCACCACCTAGATAGCGCCGACTCCCCCAAACTGAAGGTCGAGATCCGTTTCAATCTCCTCCGACCCCAAACCAGCAACCAAGTTCCAAATCCCAAGCCCTCTAGGTCTGCAAGATCCAAAACCCCACCCCTCAGCGCCCCTGAACTCTCCTTCCTCCTCCCATCTACCATTGTCGCCTACGGCCACAGCCAGTCCAACGACAGCGGGAGTGACAGCAACAAAGTTTGAGGGCTGATGAGCTTGGATTCGAGAGAGAGATTGAGGTGAAAGAAGAAAGAGAAGAAATGACCTTGAAAGAAGAAAAAGATAAGAAGCAGAAGGGATGGGAAAGAAGAAGAAGAAGAGACAGAAGAGACGGGAAAAGAAAGAAAAAGAAGAAAGAAGAAAGAAGAAAGAGAAGAGAGAAGAGAGAAGAGTCATCCAAAAAGAAGAGAGAAGAATAAAAAACTAAAAAGAAGAAGATAAGAAGAGAGACAGAAGAGACAGGGAAAAGAAAGAAAAAGAAGAAAGAAGAAAGAGAAGAGAGAAGACTCAGAAGAGTCCAAAAGAAGAAGACCAAAGAATAAAAAATTAAAAAAATATGAGTATGATACATGTATTCGGTACGGTACGATATACCATGTATATGTGAAAATTGAAACCATTACCGTACTGTGTATGTGGAGTCGGTACGGTTGTACCGTACCAAGACTTCGGTTACCAAATTTTCGGCTACCAATTCACTTGGCTCGGCTCGGATGCGGTTGGTACTGTTTGGTTCGGGAGAATTTGCCAGCCCTAGTTATTTCTATTTGACAGTAAACGGTATGTACATTAACCAACAAAAAAAAATTAGAAATGGTCGTTAGACTTTGACCTACTCAATATTTAATGTGTTGATTTTTTAAAAGCATGGTTACTCACATTCAGCGCGCACCAGTTTACAATTTCATAATGAATAATACTTGGCTGACCATACATGTTAAGCCATTCCTAACCAACCTCTCTCACTGTTCAACACGCGTGCACTTTTTCCTTTTTTTGCTTAAACATATGATAAGGTTCTCTTCTCTCTTCTTCTCCCTATCAGTTCCAGTTCTACATGCAGTGATGCAGTTCATGATTAAACCAACTTTAGAGAGAGAAATCACAACCACATCCATCATCAATGTCATCACTGGCGAAAGATGTATGTCATAATGAAGGAGACGACGGACGAACCTAAAGATAGATGGATAACTGTCATTATCAGCTATGAGAAGGAGCTCTCCGCCTTCACCAGCAGTGGGTCATTAAGGAGGTCCACAGGTATTGAAGAATTTAAGGAAAAGAGCCATGACTTTTAAGATATTGAAGAATTGAAACTGGTCGGGGGGGGGGGGGGGGGGAGATAAGAGAATCAAATAAGTTGTTTAGAAAGAAAGAAGAGAGAATTTTAGATGATTGTAAAGGGTAGTTTGTGCTTTTCAATCAGTTAGAATTCAACATACCTATCGGGAAGCAAGTGGTGTTGCAGATAGGCTTGCACACCTTACTAGTGTTTTTGCTATTAATGATATTTAGTTAGATAAGACTCCTGCTATATTCAGGATGTTCTCTGCGAGGATTATTGCCACTGTTTTTCTGTAGCTCGGGATTCAGGTTGTATGCCCCACCCCAATGTAAAATTCTACTATTAATAAAATAAATATAACAGGACGTGAGATTGAGCCTCCCAGCTAAGCTGGGTTCCAAACCTCTTTAAAATAAAATAAAATAAAATAAAAAAACATATGTTGAATGATTGAAAAGACACGATATGATCATGGTACTTGGATCCTTTGGTAACTGTTACGAAAACAAAAAGTTAACACCCAGTGCATTTTTGAATTTTTTTTTTTTTTTTTTCATAAAGACTCCCTTTATTTAATAAGGGCACAGACTTATCAATTGGTCCGGGATCTATAATTGACCCCATTCCGAGCCCCTAACATAACACAGAATAGAAAACACTTGGAATGAGAAATGCACTGCTTTATCACATAACCTCGGAACGACGCCGTCCGCTCTGTAGGCTTTAGCCAAAAGCCAAAAATGAGTAAAAAGCCTATCTTTAAAAGTGATGGAGAGAGGCTGAACCAGAAGTGCACGACAGATGAAATTCCGTCGTTTTTGAGTTCGTCATCATCTCCTTCAAGGTCGTAGATTTCTGAAATTCCCTCCTCCAGAATCCTCAATATATTCAACCCACTATCCCAGACACAGGTCAGTATGGTTTTCAAGCTTCAACCTTTCATTTCAAATTCTCTGTCTTTTAGGGTTTCCTTAGGAAATGCCAGAAATTCAAACACAACAATGATGCTACTGAACTTCCCATTGCACTAGTTTTAGAGAACAAGCAATTGGGTTCTCTAAGTTGGATTAGCTTTTCAAATTTTGTAATTCAGCTAAAAAGAAGCATTGGTCTGTTTCAAGAGAATTGCTTACATTTTTGTTTTAGACTGTTTTTAGGGAACTGAAATTTCATCAGAGTGTTAAATCTTTCTGACTCTTTTCTTTTCAATTAGAACTTTAGTGTAAAAAGGATTGAAATTTTCATTGAATTTCTTTCCTTGTGTATCCATAACCTGTTTGTTAATGAAGCTGTCTCTGTATTTGTGTGTCTTTGTTGTGAATTACCCTTTCAACTTGTATAGTTTTATTTAGAAGTAGCAAGAAGTGAAACCAAGTTACAGTATATAATTTCTGATTACTACCCATTGAACTGAATCTCAAAGTTATTGAAAGCTTACAGGTTTGAATACTATTTAATACATTGTTATTTGGGTTGCTTATGGATCTCATTCCAAGTGTTTTCTATTCTGTGTTATGTTAGGGGCTCGGAATGGGGTCAATTATAGATCCCGGACCAATTGATAAGTCTGTGCTTTATGATCAAGAGAACCATATCTCTTCAACAATTTGGGAGGGGCAGGTTAGATATTCTCAATTTCACATTTTACATTTAGTTGTTCTAGTCAATCCATTAATTCTGTGTAATGACTCCACTGCAGGAGCGTAGTGTGCTTAGATGTCATGAACACACGTCAATGCTTGAACAATGGAAGCTCACACCTAAACAAATCGAGTTAGTTGAGAAGGCTGGTTTTGGATGCTTCAGAATGATTCCAACAATTAGCCTTGACAATGCACTTATCTCGGCGCTTGTTGAGAGGTGGAGGAAGGAGACAAATACATTTCATTTGCCTGTTGGAGAAATGACCATAACACTTGAAGATGTTGCACTCATACTTGGGCTACCAATTGATGGAAAACCTGTTATGGGGGTAACAAGGCCACCTGGAAAAGTGTGTGAAAATTTACTCGGCAAAGTACCAGAGGACCTAACTGGTGGAATGTTGAAGCTAACTTGGTTGAAAGAGAGCTTTTCTAAATGTCCTGAAGATGCACCAGTCGAAGATATTGAGCATCATACTCGTGCTTATCTACTATATCTTGTTGGTTGCACTATATTTTCTACAACAACTGGGAATAAAGTCTCTGCCATGTATCTCCCATTGTTTAAGAATTTTGATGAAGCTGGAAAATTTGCATGGGGTGCTGCAGCTTTGGCATTTCTCTATAGAGCTCTTGGAAATGCCTCCCTTAAATCACAAAGTACCATAAGCGGTTCTTTGACACTCTTGCAGGTATGCATGTTATTATTTCCCTTTAAAAATAATGAAAACACGGTTTAGATTGTAGAGCAGAGGGCTGTCATCACTCTATCTCAATGGTTTTCAGTTAAAATGTTGACTCTGATTGTATATATATTCCTTTTAGTGTTGGAGTTATTATCGCCTCAATGTTGGCAATCCTAAGTTCAATCAGGAGCCAAATGATGGTTTCTTTCCATTTGCGCTTCGGTGGAAAGGTAGAGCTACTGGACCAAGATCAAACAGTAATATTGTTACCTACCGCAAGGCCTTGGATTCCCTTCAACTTTCAGATGTAGGTCAAATAGATATGTGCTCAATTTCTGTTGTGATATCTTGCTACTTAAGACATGATGACACCATTTGGTATGCTGCTGACTACAGGTTAAGTGGCTCCCATACAGAGATTTGGATTATTCACCAGAAATGGAAGATTTTAAAGAGAGTTTGATATTACGGGCATCAGAAACTGTGCTTATATGCTTTGACAAGGCTGAGAGACACCTTCCATATCGTTGCCTTAGGCAGTTTGGTATGCTTCAACCGATACCCAAGGATGTACAGCGATGGGAGAGGAAGATTCGGTTTTCTGATCAGGGGTTAGACGTGACAAAGGAAACGATTTTGCAGCTTAAAGGGAAGAATCAAGCAGAGCTGAAGGAATGGATGGATCGGCGACTTCATATCATCAAAGATGAGGAAAGTGTGGATGAAAGCATGTACATGGAGTGGTACGAGAGAATTACTCGGAAGTTTGTGGGGAGGCCTGAATCTTTAGAATCTGAGTTTCAGAGAATAGTAAGTAAAGCATATGCTTAATTGATCAATCCAATTAATGTTATCATCTTATCGACAATGTCTACTTGTTTACAGATCATATTATATTGACTATGTATACTTGTTTACAGGTTACTGCTATGAGAGAAATTGCAGATATAGCTGATTCATTGTTGAAAGATGAGATGGGTTTCCAAGATAGGCAATCCCTCAATGAGATCAAGAACACAGCACTTAGTAGTCTGATGGATGTGGTTGAAGACTCAAAGAGGAGTAGACGTAAGATAGCCACAAAACGTAAAAGGGAAGATGATCCAAGTCCAACTATTAGCAAGGAGGCAGCACTTGATGTTTGGATGCACTGAGAGTTTTTCATGAACTGCACCATTTCTATTAAGTGTGTCATCTGGAATCAAGATGTCAAGAAGTGTCTCTGTTGTACCATACTGATGTGTTATTAGCATTTGTTGGTACTGATGTGTTATTAGCATTTGTTGGTAAGTGAAAAGTTTAGAGGGGTTTGATTCACTGTCACGGTTTTTCATGTTCATATTATGTGTTTTTTTGCACCTCAAAATTAACTTACCCTGTAGTGTTATCATGTCCCAGGTCAATCATTATTTGGACCCTTTTAACATTTTTAGTATCAACTAGCAATAGTGCCCGCGCTTTGCTGCGGGATGTGAATTACAACCATGAAATGTACTTAAGTTTAGGCAACTTTGTTTCTAAACTAAAGGCTTTCCTTTAATCCATTATGCCTTTTTCTACTCCCTCTTGTTCATCATCTTCAATTGTTAGTATAAAACTAAACATAAAAGGACAGCAAATATACGACAAAACAGTACAATATCATCACTTTTCAATATCGATAGCAGC
>BDJD01002657.1:167646-178586 GCA_002564525.1 Rosa multiflora | reverse complement strand
ACATGGTCAGTTACGTGACCAGTTACATGACCAGTTACTTGATCAGTGACATGGTCAGTTACATGGTCAGTGACATGGTCAGTTACATGGTCAGAAACTTTCTAGTAGGAGCCATGATAACAACTTCAAATCCAACCAACAATCCAACAAATTCAACAATTGAATGATTTGAACCCCTAAAGAATATCAATGTATCATATAGAAAGCCTCAGGCATATAGCAAATTTTCAACAGAGAATGAATGAAACAGAGACGAAAGTTGAAACATGCATAACTGATAACTCTAAAATCCTAATAACAAAGATGAAACAAAATCATTGTTCATTGTTCTGCAATATATTAAATAGTTCACAAGTCTTAAATTTTCAATAAATGTTATAAATCATGATTTCATAATTACATGTTTCAAACCAAAATTGAAAAGGAATGGAATACAAGAGGCCAAGAGCATCAAAAACACAAATAGAGAACGAAAAAACCAAAATTTCTTCAAAATCGAAAATAAAAACCTTCAAAGATCTTACCTTTTTGCGTTTTTGGAAGATAAAATCAACTCTTCAATCTCTTGAATTTACTTTTTGATCTGATCAAGGCATATAGCAAATTTTCAACAGAGAATGAATGAAACAGAGACGAAAGTTGAAACATGCATAACTGATAACTCTAAAATCCCTAAAAACAAAGATGAAACAAAATCATTGTTCATTGTTCTGCAATATATTAAATAGTTCACAAGTCTTAAATTTTCAATAAATGTTATAAATCATGATTTCATAATTACATGTTTCAAACCAAAATTGAAAAGGAATGGAATACAAGAGGCCAAGAGCATCAAAAACACAAATAGAGAACGAAAAAACCAAAATTTCTTCAAAATCGAAAATAAAAACCTTCAAAGATCTTACCTTTTTGCGTTTTTGGAAGATAAAATCAACTCTTCAATCTCTTGAATTTACTTTTTGATCTGATCATCTCAATCACAATTGGATTTTCGATAGCCACCGAGGAAACCTTTTGAGATGTTCAATCACAATTGGATTTTTGTCTTGGATTGAGAAAGAGCTTCAAAAACTTGAACTTAGAAAGAGGAAAATCATCTCCTCTCTGCTGCTTTGCGTCTCAATCTGATGGAACTATGGAAGTATTGAAAACAGAGGGCCATGTTGCGTGTACGAAGACACAAAGTGATTTAGATTGATTCTTTTTTTTTTTTTTTTTTATCTGCAGGCCTACATAATAAAAAATTTTGAGGCCCCTAAAATATGAGGCCCTAGGCTTGGGCCTGCTTCGCCTAGCCTCAGGGCCGGCACTGCAAAGAACATAAACTTGCAAAAGTTTTCTGTAAAACAAAATCAATCAAGCAATCTCACATAAGCAACATATAAATCAACATAAAGAAATCATAACTTTATTTCAAAACATATAAACGAGCTTTAAACTTTGCCCTTAATGTCATGTTAACTAGAATCCATAACTCTATGAATCAAACAAAGGAAAACAAAACAAAAGCATGAAATACACCGTGAAAGATGGATGACAAGCCTTGAGACGAAGAACTTGAAGATCCCTGAAAGAAAGCAATCTTCTAGGGACGACACAAGGGTGGATGGCGGCTAGAATCTTGATGTATTGCATGGCTTCTTCTCCTCCTTGGTTGAGACGCAGAGCTTCTGAAGACTAGAGAATGGAGAGAATTTTTCTGATGTTTATTTACTGAGTGAGAGAGGTGTTGTGTTGTGGTATGTTGGTGTTGCAAAGAGGGGTATATATAGGGGAAGGCAAGGCTTCATGAATTTAATTTCTAAGGAATTTTCTGGTTGCACCACACAGCTCCAACCAATGAATTAATGCCACGTCAGCTCTGCCATGTCACTCAACCAATCAGAAAGCTCCAAAATAATTCCATAATCTTTCCAAATATATTATTGCTGATTTCCCGAGATTTTATCTGATTTTTCTCTTAATTTTCGGCCAAAATAATCTTGAGTGAAAATAGGAATGAACCTAGACTTGTTTTGGACCTTTTCTCCCTTAAATCTCTCCATGGCATCATTATCCATGATCCTCTCTTGATTTTTGACATTAACTCCATAGTTTCCCATGGAAAAATCATATTTAATTCCCCAATAATATCTCCAATGTCATCTTGTCATGACTCTCCCTTGATTTTCACGTTGTCTCCATAATCTTCTCTTGATAATTCACGGCAATTTAAGATTTATTCTCCAAGAATCTCTCTTTGACGTCCACAAAACCCTAAATCCAATGGACCTTCTCCATTTGCTGAAAATCCAAATTAATCTAGAAGATTCTTAGGCTTTCTTGAGTCTTCTTCAAGCTATGTGGTCTCCTAGTGCCTCCAGGACTCTTCACATTTCACCATTTTTCTTCATTTTTTCGATCATGCTTCCTGGTTGGCTCAGGAGTCATGCTTTGATACAGTTTCCTCTTCTGATCAGGATTTCCTGGTTGGACTAGGAAAACTTCATTTCTTCTTTTCAGCTCATTTTTGCAGCCCTCGTGCCTTTTGGCTCATTTCTTCTCCATTCTCTCCAAGGTACCTAAAAATAGAAAGTTTATTAAAATTGATTTATTTAAGGAAATAACTTAGTAAAATATGAGGAAATAACTATTAAAACATCGCATTAAAATGCTCCTATCATAAGACTAAGAGTCTAGACAGATGACATATCTATGAAAAAAGATATGCAAGAACTGGCTATAGTATAAAGAATATACTATAAATTAATGAGTACCACAGTAGAACCAAAGACAAGGATATCAAACATCCCAGGTCTTACTACTGGATTCCTCACCAGCCAGAAGAACCATTCTCAACAGATTCACAAGGTTACTTCGAATGAAGTAACTTTTCCTATTGAATGGAAATTTTCTAGTCCGAAAAAACCAGCAGAAAATGCCAAAGCAGAAAGATTGGAGATATCAGTCTAAAATTTGACGATCACAGAAAAAGTGACGTTTGTCCTGAAAATATCAGGATAATCAAAAATCTTCTTAGAAGAAGCTACAGCACTAGAGAAGCTAGTGTTAGTGGTACCAAATTCTCTATTGAAGAACCAACAGAGCCCATCACTGAAGAAGAATTAGAAGCTGATCTGAACAGACCAGTAAATATGCTTAGAGCACAAAAGCTCTATGATCTCTATGAGGAAGCAGAATCATGCGAGAATCCTGAACGATTAGAAAAACTAATCGAAGAAATAAAAAATTTCAATACAGGAAAGGTAAGAAAAATCATTCCTGATGAAGATATGGAAATGGAAGAAGGAGATAGCTCCAAAACTTTCATCATTAGAGAAAAAGGAAAAATAAAACTCCCTGTGCAGATAGCCCCCACGGGCAAAAAAGAAGAAAGAAACTCTAAAAAATTTGTCCCAAAAGACAACATGCCTAGAGTTCTAATCACGAACTACGGCATCTGGCTAAATCTAGATAAGGCGCTAGATAAAAGAAAAGCCATTGACCAATGGGTAGATAGCCTGATGATGGCCTCTGCTCTTACCCTTGGAAAATTTGAAGCACCAGATTTGCAGGTGTACTATGAAACTACGCTTACTGGGGTAGCTAAAAAGTACTATCTATCTTTCAAAGAAACTGCCAGAGGATGTAACTGGCTAGAAGAGATAAAAAATTCAAAATCTCTGTATGATTTTGCAGTACCCTTGTACAATCAATTCTGTGAAGATCTCTCAAATCTGAGTGAGAAGGCTAAAGAAACGGCCAAATCAAATATCTATCCTCCCAAAATTTGTGACATAAGATATTTTGAAGAATACTTAAATGAATTTCAAGAATATTACTGTACAATCGGCGAACTAGAGAATATTGATCTAGTCAACCTATTGCACAAAAAACTCCCTGAACCTTGGAGAACAGCTGTGAGAGAAAGCATAGCTGAAAAACCAATTGAAAGATTTTCAGTTGGAGGAATTACTGACAGAATCAGGCAATTACTGAAAGAACAATGCAAAGCCAATCTTAGAGCTAAGATGACCAAGAAACAACTCAAAAGAGTTGAAAATTTCTGCTATGAAATACTGGATATGCCAACCAACTAGGGATGTCATGAATCCAAGTTCCACAGAAAAAGAAAAGAAAAATATTTCTTGAAAAAATTCAAAAAGAGTAATAAGAAAAAGGATTGGAAATTTCAGAAAAGTTCTAATTACAAGAAACAAAAAGATGAAAATCCAAAAAAGAAATTCTTCAAGAAAAAGAAGAATCACTGTGTCAACCATCAGAATACTCAACCAGGCAAGAAAGCTTGCAGATGCTGGTTATGTAAAGTAGAAGGGCACTATGCCAATGAATGCCCAGAAAAGGGTAAAAGATCTACTAAAGCTCTCTTTTAAGAATATAAGGCTATAGTAGAATCAGCAAACATGAAAGGCTACGAACTAGCCTATTCTGATGAAGAAGATGATGACAGGTCAGTTTACTCTGCCTGGTCTGAAGAAAAAGAATCATCTGATTCTGAAATAGATTCTGAAGTAGAGTACTTGGAATCTAGACAGATGAATGTTCTACATGTCAAAAACTGGGAAGAAAGTAAGACGAAAGCAATAACGTCTTCTTATCCGGTGAACCCTGGTACATTTGTTTGTGACTACTGCTTGTGTCACGAAAAGAATGGACTTCCTGTGTTCTGTGAAAAGTCAAAAAAGACTTATCACAAAGAATGCTTCATAGCTGAAGCAAGAAGAAAGACTAAGAATGGCCTCGTCAGCCAATTGGTAGAACAAGAATATACATAATATTTCTCTGAACTAAAAGAGAAAGAAATAGAAATTATGTTCCAAGAAACTATGCAATCCTCTTCCTCAAAAATAAAGGAAGAAAAACTCGATACAACTATAGAACTGGTGGAAATACCAGAAAACGTTCCAAAAGAATGTAAACCATTCATACCTCAAAAACAAGCTCAAGAAAATGAGCTTCAACAATCGAAAGTCATCTCTACCAGTAGATACAGCAACTACATAGAGATTGGACTCAAATTCCCTGATCATAAAAAATATCATCTACATGCATTTGTAGACAATGGATCAGGATTTACAATTGCAAAGAGATTTGCAATTCCAGAAGAACTCTGGAAAGACGATAAGAAAAGAATAGCTACTGGTGTCCAGTTTGATGGAAGCCACCTAACTATGAAGAAGGTAGCTAGAAATGTTCATATCACCATTGGTGGGGGGAACATTTATTATCAACACTCTTTGGCAATCAGAAGGCCAAAGATATGATTTCTTATTGGAAAATGATTTTATTCTCCAACAAAGATTCAACCAAGATAAAGAAGCGATAGGCTTCAGAAAAGGAGACAGAGTGTTCTGGGCAGACAGGCTTTTACAAGCAAAAAGTGTGGTAGGTCCAAACTTTACTACCCAATATCAGAGATCGCAATAGAATAGTGGTGATCTTAACCCCTACAAGCCCAAATTCGAACCGATACTCCAAATCAAACAACAAGAAGAATTACTTGTTGAAGAATCCTCTGAAGAAGAAGAAACTATTAAAGATGAAGAAGCTAGTTTCATTCATGAACATAACCTCAAGCACTTTCATAATAAGCTTGAGTGTCAGAAAATTCCCACTCTTGATAAAATCAAGAAATTACTCGAACAGAATATCAATGTAGACCTTCAGAAGTTTTGGGAAAAAGACCCAGTAGTCTGTGAATTATGATCACATGATATGAATACGATCTATCATGTCAAAACTATTCCTCAGTACAAAGAGGAAGACCAAAAAGAATTCAGAAAAGATATTGAAGATCTCCTGAACAAGAGATTAATTCAACCTTCCACTAGCCCTCATCATGCTCTAACATTTTACGTGAGAAATCATGCAGAAAACCTCAGAGGAAAAGCTAGAATGGTAATTGACTACAGAGATGTCAATAAGAAGACCGTTAAAGATGGATATCAAATTGCTCAAGTAAGAGTACTGATCAACCAGCTCAGAGGAGCTAAAGTCTTTTCAAAATTTGATGCAAAGTCAAGATGCATCCTGAGAGTGTTCCTCTCACTGCATTCAGAACTCCACAAGGCCATTACGAATGGTTAGTAATGCATTTTGGTTTAAAACAAGCCCCTTCAATCTTCCAAAGAAAGATGGACAACATCTTCAAGCATGTGGCTGAATTCTGCGTCGTCTATATTGATGACATCCTTGTCTTCTCCAAAAACAGAGAAGAACACATGAAACACCTCTATGAGGTTTTAAAGCTGATAGTTAAGCATGGAATTATCTTAGGAGAAAAGAAAATCTTTTTTATCCTCGATGAAGTTGATTTCCTAGGAATAAACATCAAGAATGGAGTGATAAAACTCCAACCTCACATCCTTGAGAAAATCTGGAAATTCCCAGATAGAATTCCTGATGCTAAGAGTCTAGAAAGATTCTTAGGAGTTATCAATTATGGGAGAGATTTCATTCCCAAAATCTCAGGACTAACAACAATGTTATCTCCTAAAACAAGTTCCAAGAAAAAATGGAACTTCACTGAAGATGATGAAAAAATTGTGAAGCAGATAAAAAATCTCTGCAAAAATCTCCCTCCTCTACAACAACCAGAAGAAAATGATGAAATTATCCTCCAAACATATGCGAGTGATAATTACTGGTCCGGTGTAGTTCTAGCAAAAACGCCTGGAACTAACATTGAAAAGATCTGCAAATTTTGTAGTGGCAAGTTCAGCCCTGCAGAACTAAATTATCCCACAGGGGAAAAAGAAATCTTGGCTATCAAGAAAACAATTTTAAATTCTCCAGCTTTTCTTGGAAAACCCTTTACTGTACGCCCCGATTTTGCCAGAGTAAAGAATTTTTTAAAATTTTAAACTTGATAAAGCTGTTGATAGAGGAAGATTAGCCAACTGGCAATTATTTCTTAACCAATATGATTATATTGTTGAGTTGATTGCAGGAAACATAAACTATCTTCCAGACGCCCTAACCAGAGAAATGGCAATGTTCAGCCGAAAAGATGACGATGAAGGTCACAACCCCAGAAGCAGAAGAACTGGGAAAGAACATGAAACCACCGAGGATCCCAGAGAAAAAAAATCCTCAAAAGGTTCTTGCTAAGTCCAAAAGGACTAGGCACAACTGATCAATCCCAAGGTAAATGATTGGTTAGCCCGTCTCAAACGAAAGACGGTAAAGGCTCATCAAGACAGTTGACGGCTATTGCTTTGCCAAAAAGCAAACCAACTCCAACTGGAGTTATAAATGTTTTTAATTACGAACTAAGAACATTTGCTGATCCTGTGTTCAGAACTAGCAGGAGGCTAGCATACCACCAGAAGGCAATTTTAGATAACCCCTTATTTGCCTTTCAAGAAAGAAATAGTGGTATTATGTTCCCAGCTCTGTTCGCATTAGCTGAAGAACTCCATGAAAATGCTAGACCACAGCATGAAGAAATTAATATACAGCAGAGTGTTGTTAGAAGTGAAAAAATGATCCAGAAAGTGCTAGAGTTCCTATCATAGCACTAAAAGTATCAGATTGGTTTGAATTCCATAATATGATTAGAAGCCATAATTCTGAAGACTGTATTCCTCCAACCCTCTTCATTGTTGCAAGACCTTATGTTGGAAGATACGGAGTTAATGTTCAGAGCAAGGACTAAAATTTCGATATTTTCGCCGAAATATCGGCGAAAATATCGTTTTTTTGGAGTCACGAAACTTTCCTTACTTACCAATATAATATCGAGCGAAATTAAAGAAATTTCGGGAAATTTCGCGATATTTTGGGAAAGATGCGATATATTCAGAATTTTGGAGAATATTCGGGAATATTCCGCAACTCTGACTAATAAATTCCGAACAATTCTTAGGTTCACCCCTAGGGTGAATGAGCATATTCACCCCCATTGTCGATTAACGCATAATAACTTTATAATTTTATAATCCAACCATTCATGTTGTATAACGTAATACAAAGATTAGCTTCCTAAAAAATCAATCAAATTGAAGACCTTTCAGTTATTCATTTCTATGAAATACATGGACGGTTCATCATAATAGTAGTAAGTGTTGTTATAACCATCTATTTGTTTGATTCAATTAGATAATTAAACGATTTCTGATTCGATTGATTTTTTACAGATATGATCTTTAGAGGCTAATTTAATATATAGACCGTTGGATTATAAATTTATTAAATAAAAGTATGTTAATAGACAATAGGGGTGAATATGCTCATTCACCCTAGAGGTGAACCTAAGAACTGTTCATAAATTCCACTCAAAAAGCCAACAAAGTAGTTGGCAAGGTTCGAACCTTGATTAACTGTGAAGCACACAAGCAGCACAACCAACTCCCCTGGCCTTTCAGTTCATGGATTGATGCAAGTCATGTAACTTATATTAATAGGGGGACGAATCTGAAACTTTACTAAATGCCTAAATCTATTGATAACTTGCAATTTTCAAAATTCACCAATATTTCTAGATTTTCTACAATTTTCAAAATCTTACACATACAAATAATTATAATTATGGCTAAAACTGAGCAATGTTTGTAACAACTATTAGCACAAAAACCCACAGCTAATTTCCTCTAAACCATATTGTTGATATATATATATATATATATATACACACACACACACAAAACTATAAGGGCGAGTTATCATTTAATGAATATTTTTTAAAATACACTTAGGCTTTATAATGAGAGATGATGAAGATAGTGAAAATTTTAAATCTCATATGTTCTTTACGTGGTTCCAAGGTACACACGTAATTCAAAGGGCAATGTTCGATTTGTACAAAAAATATGTATATACGGCTTGATGGCTTAGTTTCCCATTAGGTTTCTACTCATAAAAAAAAAAAAAAATCTGAGATGTTTAAAGTGAATTTTTAAAAATTGTTAGCGACTCAGCATATATTATGTTACATTATATTACTATAACTCACTGTGTAATAATGTTTATTCAAGGTTTTCTTATGAAATATAGTAGATAATTGATTAAATAAACATATCTAAAAGTTTCACTTAAAATTTCCATGTTTTTCTTCAAATTTCCATCATTTTTCTTGATTATTTACCGAAATCGATATATCCTCGAAATTTTCGTTTCCGGGACCATCGATATTTCCTCGAAACTCGATATTTTGGTCCTTGGTTCAGAGTGAACATCCTTAAGAACACAAGGTTTGGCTTGTTGAAAATGGTTTTGTCCATAATCTATTGGACCAAAACGAATGATGATCTCAAATGCCTACCCCCTATCAATGTCAACACATTCAAAAACGTCAGAAAAAATGACTGTCCTTTAAGACTGAAGTTCAGATCTACTCCACCAGAATGGATTCATAGAACAAACGGTGAAGTTGAATACATTTTTTCTTATCGTTATGTGAGAATTATTCAAAAAAGATATCTTCAGCCCACCTCTGTTGGATACAATGGCCAGCCAAATTCAAGTATTCCATGGATGAAGGCCATGTCTCTCGAATACATCAAGAAGATCATCTAAGAAGATATAAGAAATACTTTCCTGGCAGCAAGAGAAAAAACAATAATCACTGCTTATGATCATCCTGAAGAAATCAGCAATGACATATTCATATCTCTCACGAGAAAAGAGATAGACTCGACACTAGCATGCTTACAGTGGGTTGAAAAGCTTGAAAATGACAACCACTACAAGATGTATGTAGATACAGATATCAAGGAAAATGCAACTACTACCAGAATGGCCATGATGGATAGCAACTCCTTTGTCCTTGGCCACAACTCAGAAACGGACGAGAACATGTGAAGCAACAGGTGTAGAAAGCACTGAAAGCAACTTTGGACTTTTCCCAAAAAGCTGCTTTTGCTTTTCAAAAAGAAAGCAGGTGAAAAACATTTCACCAAAAGGAATATGCTTTTCGCCAATCGACCACCATCATCAGGAGCACTCATAAAAGCAGTCACGGAGTTGTTCTGTACATTTTGATGTTTTGAATTCTAGTTTGGAGTCCACTCCCTATATAAGGAGCTTTAAGTCTCAGTTGTAAGGCATTCAAAAATTGGGAAGAATCATATTCTCTCAAAAGTAAGAAAGCCATAGTAACAGTGTGCTCTTTCTTTCCTGTCTAGTGTGAAGAAGTGTGCTTTCATTACAAGTAAGTAGCTGTAATCATTCTTATGGATAGCTAAAACAGCATTTTAACTGTTTACCTGAGAATGAGGCTCTGAACTTTTAGTCGGTAATTATGTTTGAATAAATATTTTTAGATTGCTCATCCACCTTGTCATTATTTTAAAGAACGATGTTTTAGTATTTAATCTGTTTCTGCCTTATTCTTGTACTATTTTTAGGCCTAGACTTTTTTTTTTTAGAAAAAATTGACTCAGCTTAAGATAGAAACAAGCAACAGTGATTCCACCTGTTAAAGTAACCGTTAGGCAGGGAGCCGCTAGGTGAAAAACTTGGGCATGTTGAATGCTAGTTTTGTTTTTCTCAAAAGTGTGAACAGATTTTTCTAAGAAAAAACAAAGGTTAAACCCAAAAGTCAACATAGGACATATCAGACACTAAGTTTAGAAAAGACTACCCGTATAGGTCTTTTCCCCTAAGATTTGTGTAAATTGGCACAATACAAACTTGTTGGTGCAAGTGAACACAATACATGTGATTTCTTGGTAAACATGAATTAACCCTAAACTTAAAATTAAAAAAAAAAATATAGAAAATTATATACAAGTAACATACTGTTGTAGAGAAACTGAATTTGAGAGGAATTTGTTGTGTATTCTCATTGATAATAGGGGCCTCTTTATATAGAGGATTACAATGCATAGAATCTCAATCATACAAGGAAAGTAATTCTACATTGATTAGGATTCTAGATCCTTCTAATTAAATCCTATTACCACTAGGTCAAGTAACCTAGAGTTTGGACTAAACACAAA
>BDJD01002657.1:140583-151524 GCA_002564525.1 Rosa multiflora | reverse complement strand
ATCGATCGGCTCATGGGTAATTTCGTCTCTGTCGAACCACCTTTTCAGTACCTAGTTGGCTGCTACAAACGTGCCGATGATGAGTGTAAGAAGATTACTTCTGTGAAAAATAAGGATTTGAGGTCTTATATGGAATCTATTATTAGGCAAGCCAAGAAGCTGTCGGTGTCGTATGGTAGGATTCACTTGGGGAACCCGGAAGCGTTTCCTAGTCCAGGTGGGAATTCAAATAACTCAATAACTGCGTCCCCTTTGTTGCCGTTGATTTTCTCAGAGGTTGCAAGTTCAGTGGATGGATTTGGAGGAAGCAGTAGTAGCCCACCTGGGTTTTTGGATGAGTTCTTTCGTGACTCGGATTTTGATATGTTGGACCCCATTTTGAAGGGTTTATATGAAGAACTTATGGAGACTGTGCAAAATGTTTCGGCACTTGGAAACTTTCAGCAGCCATTGAGGGCTCTGTTGTTTTTGGTTAGTTTCCCAGCTGGTGCCAAGTCTCTTGTGAATCACCCAAGGTGGATTCCCAAAGGAGTCTTGAATGGCCGTGGTATTGAAAAGACAAGTATTTTAGGTCCTTTCTTTCATGTCAGTGCCCTGTCTGACCATCCTTTTTCTGTTAGTGAGTTCTTTTCAGAAGGTTCTAACACAGCTGATAAATCTTCGTACGTGACGATTAAGACAGTGATGAACAATTTATATGATGGCCTCGCACAAGTTCTCCTCACGCTACTGAAAAATCCAGACACCAGCGAGAAAGTTCTCGAGTATCTTGCTGTGGTTATCAACAAGAACTCATCAAGAGCTCATATGCAAGTGGATCCTCTTTCCTGCGCAAGTTCGGGGATGTTTGTCAATCTCAGTGCGGTCATGCTTCGGCTTTGCGGGCCGCTTTTAGATGCAAACTTAACCAAAAGAGACAAAATTTATCCGAAATATGTGTTCTCAGGTAACCGTCTGGAGTTGAGAGGTTTGACAGCTCTACATGCTACATCTGAGGAAGTTACTGAAGGGATTAGTAAAGATAACATGAGCGCTCAATATTCTTTTAATTGCGAGTGCTTCTTCATGACTGCGAGGGTGCTCAATCTGGGTTTATTGAAAGCATTTTCTGACCATAAACATTTAGAAGAGAACATTCGCAGGTTTAAAGAAGCACTTAATGCCATCAAAGACCTGGGTTCTCCACAGTTGAACACTAACATAGCTCAGCTCGAGAAAGAAATAAAGTTGTTAGAACAGGAAAGGCATTGCTACGAAGCTCAGATAGTAAGCGATGAACCACTTGTACAGCAGGCGATTTCTTTCTACCGGTTGATGGTGGTGTGGCTAGGTGGCTTGGTTGGTGGATTTAAAATGCCTCTGCCATCAACGTGCCCCGTAGAATTTGCATCTATGCCAGAGCATTTTGTGGAAGATGCCATGGAGTTTATTTTATTTGCTTCCCGGATTCCAAAAGCATTTAGTGGGATCTTGTTGGATGATTTTATGAACTTCATAATAATGTTCATGGCAAGTCCGGAATATATCAGGAACCCTTATCTAAGATCAAAGATGGTTGAAGTCCTCAACTGCTTGATGCCGGGTGGAAATCGACCATCTGCTGCTCCTCCTACTCTGTTCAAAGAGCACAAACTGTCTCTTGAGTATCTTGTAAGGAATCTCTTGAAACTATATGTGGATGTTGAGTTGACTGGTTCTCACACACAGTTGTATGACAAGTTTAACATCCGGCACAAAATTGCTAAGCTTCTCGAGTATCTGTGGCAAGTACCTAGTCATCGAAATGCTTGGAAAAAGGTTGCTAAGGAAGAGGAGAAGGGCGTATATTTGAATTACTTAAACTTCTTGATCAATGACAGTATATATCTTCTGGATAACAGTTTTAAAACGATTCTTGAACACAAACAACTGGAAGCCGAGATGTCAAACAATGCAGACTGGAAGCGTCGACCTGCTCGAGAGAGGAAGGAGAAAGCTCACCTCTTCCACTCTCAGGAAAAGATTATCCAAACTCATTTGACGTTCGCAAATGAAGATCTGAATACGCTGGCATTTACTTCAGAACAGATTACAGCTCCTTTCCTACTCCCAGAGATGGTTGAAAGGGTGGCAAGCGTGCTGAATTATTTTTTGTTGCAATTGGTAGGTCCTAAAAGAAAATCTCTTAATTTGATAGACCCCGAGAAATGTAAGTTTCACCCAGAGCAATTGATCAAGCAGATTGTCTACATATATGTTCATCTGGCAAGAGGCGATACAGACAATACTTTTGCAGCTGCCATTTCGAAAGATGGTAGGTCTTCCAATGACCAATTGTTTAGTGCTGCCGCGGATGTCTTGAGGAAAATTGGTGAAGATGGGAGGGCCATACAAGAGTTTGTTGAGCTTGGTTCCAAAGCTGAGGTTGCTGCTTCGGAGGCCTCGGACGCTGAAGCTGCACTTGGAGATATACCAGATGAGTTCCTAGACCCAATTCAGTACACTTTAATGAAGGATCCAGTTATCCTACCTTCTTCAAGAATCACAATAGACCGGCCAGTCATTCAGAGGCATCTTCTTAGTGATAATACTGATCCATTCAATCGTTCCCATCTTACTGCGGACATGTTGATACCAGACAATGAATTGAAAGCAAAAATACAAGAGTTCATTAGGTAAAAGAGTCGAAGAGTGGGAAAAGCCTAAGCATGCAGAGCAGCAAGACTACAATACCAATTCACCACAACATATGGTATGCTAGTTTGATTACATCTTTGTTAATTTTAACATTACTGTTAGTTTTTGTGATATGGATGTATGCTTACCAATAATTATCCTATACATGAACACGTTATTAACAATGTATATATGATAAAAATTATTTTATTATTCACTGATAAGAAAGGGCAGATTTCAGCAGCTGGCATCTGGGTAGTGTTTTTTCTTTCAAATTCTTGTACTTGTCCTTTGCTTGAAGCTAGCAGGAAATATAGGGTTTGAAATCTATTTATTAACTCAGGGAAGAGAGAATAAACAATTATATAAATGATGGCTGCAGCATATGAAAAGCATGCTAAAATGAGAAACATAGAAAAGACTAGTGAGGTGGACTTAAGCCAATTGAAGATTAAACTAATTAGTATTAACGCGTTTAAAAAAGCATCTCAAAGAATGATGGAGCCAGGAAGCTCAATAATTAGTCGCCAGCCACTATAATTCTTTTTTTATTTTTGATTTTTGATTTTTTTTTTATTTGTCGATCACACGGTAGTCACTATTATTCGTTCTCCCTAGATATGCTTTTAATTTGTGATATATCCAAGTAAGGTCACTGGACGACATTGATTAACAATATTTAAAAGTAACATGAAGTCACTATAATTACTATGTAAGTAATTATTTAAGAACTTCTTAAAGGCTTAAAGCGCTTTTTAAAAACTCGATAAAAACGCACATATTTAAGTGACAAGTACTTTTCAAAATCATTTTTAAGTGCTGTTAAAAAAATTTATTTAGGGATTTGCTCCCCAAGAAGGATCCCCCAACCCATGCCGGAAGACTAATCTCCCTTCACGGAACGGGCTACTACTGACCGCAGGATTTTACTTAGCTAGGTTTCGAACTCAGAGAAGGGGACTTTCCCACCGTGCATTTGTCCCAACACTTGATAGTTGAGTTTACCAACTCAACGAACCCATAAAAAAATTTGCGCTCCCCCAAGAAGGATCCTTTCGAACACGGGTGGGGGTTCCCACCGTACATTTATCCCAACACTATGAATCTAGGATAGTTGAGTTTGCCAACCAAACCACCTCATAAAAAAATTTGCTTCCCAAGAAGGATCTTTTCAAACACGGGTGGGGGGCTCGTACCGTGCATTCATCCCAATACTTGGTTCAAGTGCTTCGGACATTACCCAAGACACATTCTATATTTTTTACAAATTTTTTTGTACATATAAATAATTTTCTTTATTAATTCAAAAACACTTCTAGTCAAAAATCATGTGGGACACTGAAAATGGGAGCCAACACTGAAGGGGATGAATATCCGCCTCAACTCACAGTGCCAAAGCCAGGGTAACACGAGGTTGGGATAGCTCACTCAAACAATATTTTCGGTGCTAAAAGCAAAAAAAAAACTCATGCTTCATCGAATCTAATCCAGTCTTTCAGTATCCCAAACATCGCCCTGAAGAAAAGGAAATCATTCTTACTTTCTACAGGTTTGGGTTTATAACTGGCAGTAAATTGTGACCATTGTGAATCACCTATTGATTTAACAATGTTGCTCCAGCAGTAGTAGCTATTTGTAAATAATATACTAAATTTTATCGAATCGTAAACTGACATGTGGACAAAAGAGAAGAGAGAAATATAACTTTTGCTTTAGCTATGCAAGATTCTCTAGCTAAATATAACTAGCCATTTTAGCTAAAGCTAAATTTAACTTGGGTATAGCTAATTTGTTGGAGTTGATTTTTACTTTAAAAATAGTTATATATAGCTAAAGAGTTTTTTACTTCAATAGTGTCTGAACTCTTCGAGGACTTTTGAAATGATACCTGAACTTTCAAAGTGATCAAAGTGATACCTGGACTCTAATTTTCTTGTCAACGGAATACCTACGTCAGAATTCCGTTACGGCTCCGTAATCTGGAGGCACGTGAGGTGCACGTGATCAAAAAAGTGAGGGCAAAACAGACTTTTTCTCCTGATTCCCCCTAAAGTCGATCAAAAACTCAATTCCCTCTAAACTAACCACACTTTGAGAAAATCTCAAACCTAAATCAATCCCAAACTATTGCTCCCAAAACAAAAAGGTTGACAAAAGCGAATCAACCAGATTGGAAAAGGGCTCCATTAAATTTTATTCCCGACAAAAAGTGATCGATGGCGAAGATGTGGAGATTGTTTAGAGAATCTGAACCCAAAAGAGAAGATAGTAAGTGTCCATTCCTCTCTCTTTTGATAAAGTCAGTAATAACATGGAACCGGTAATGGTTTTCAGAGAATCCCGTTATGTTAGCTCAGATTACCATTTAGGGTTTAGATTAAAATCAAATTGTTTTTTAGGGTTTGGGGATTTGGGGCAGAATATTTAAATCTAGATTGGGATGGGTCCTTGTATTGATAAGTAGTATTTTCCTTGCCATTTAGTGGTTTTGCATTGGATTCTTCTTGTTTGAATATGCAGAAACAGTTTTTATTGTTTCGATTGGGTACCCGTTTCGATTTGATGAACTTGGATTATATACGTTTTGTTTTAGCCTTTTGAAGTTGTTTTGCTTTTTCTAGAATTTCTGGGAAGCAATGTTGATGCGAGATTGAGCATTAATCTTGTGCTTTTTCAATTTCATTTCAGTTCCAGAGGATTTATACACCATGGTGGTTACTTTGACAAGATGCCTGATGGTACGAAGAAGTACAAAGTGGCTAGGTTCAACAAAGATGGTGGGAAAATTTGGCTAGATGGTCTAGATCCTGATAAGATTGCATGGACAGAGTTTGGAAACATTGCTTGGGATCTTGGGTACAGGGAGAAGCCAATTTCATATTACTACAAGATGCCTAGGACTTACTGCAATGAGGGATGGATGCCACTTAGAAACGATGCAGATGCACTTGAGATGGAGAAGCTTATTCCACTGAAGACAAGACAAATTAGTGTCTTCATTACTGGTGGAGGGAGGAGGAGGAAGAAGGAGGCAGAGGAGGATGATTTGAGGCCAGTGGACCCAAATTGGGAGAATCCTTTAAATAGATTAACAGCAGCAGAGAAAAGGAAGGTAGAACTGGAAGCAAACATTGCTGGGAGTAAGCTAAATAGGCCTGGTGTGTCAGGTTGTGGTTCAAGTGGAGTTAATGTGGTTGGTGGTGGAGATGTTAATGCAAGGCAAGAAGGGGTTACACAGAAGGCAAGGGTAGATGGGGTCATTAATTTAGATTCATACTCAGACTTGGAAGCTAGTGAGGGTGGAAGGCAGCAAAGTTTACTGGTCTTACTGACTTGGTGCCTGACTTGTTTGCTTTTGAAAGTGTGGCCCAAGCTGGAAATGACAATATTGGACAGGGGCAAAAGAGGTGGCTGAGGAGCAACAACCACATTCCAAGACCTAGACTGAAACACACCGTGCAAAAGAGGTGGGAAGGAAGGCGGCTACCTTGTGTGCTTGCTGCTGAACAACAAGAATCTGAACCAACTAAAGTTGAAGCAGTAGAACCAACCCAAACTGAACCAGGCCATCCTGAAGCTGAAGCAAGCCGATTTGAAGCACAACTAAGCCAAGTTGAAGGTGAGGCAAGTTAGGTTGAACCAAGCCAACTTGAAGTAAAGGAAGATGAAGCAGAAGCAAGCCACTTTGAAGCACAACCAAGCCAAGTTGAAGGTGAGGCAAGTAAGGTTGAACCAACTGAAGCAAAGGAAGCTGAAGCTGAGAGATTGAGCCAATTTGAAGCACCACCAAGTCAAGTTGAAGGTTAACCAAGTCAGGTTGAACCAAGCTAAGCTGAAACAAAGGAAGCTGAATCCGGAGAGAAGAAGGGCAAGAAGCAGAACCAAGGTGAGAAGCCAAGGTGAGAAGGGCAAGAAGCAGAACCAAGGTGAGAAGGGAAGGGGAAGAAGGTTGGTGAATCAGAGGAGGGGAAGAAGGTTGGTGAATCTAAAAGGGGGAAGAAACAAAAGTTTTGTGAAGCTGAGAAAGGCAAGAAGGTTGCTGTTGATTCTGGCAGACCTGCTTCCAAGAAGAAGGGGAGACAAACTAAGGAACGAAGGTACAACACTAGGAAGAGTATTTCATAGGTTTATGAGCAAGTTGAAGGCACAGATACCAGCTATGAGGGTTCAGATTTCTACATTGACAGTGATTATGATCCACAACATTTTGAAGATAATGTGGAGTTTGAAACCAATGTGTCAAATCCAACAATTGTTGAAGAATATGAAGACATGGGATTTAGAGGACAATGTAGTGATGGAGGTGGAGATACAGAGGAAGACCTAGGCAGTTTGCAAGGTTCTGAAACAGAAGAAGATGAGGAAGGGAATCCACTTCTCATGCCTACTTAGAGAGGTATGAAGCTGAAGAGTTGGAATAGAAGGGTGGATTTGAAGAACCCTAAGTTTGTGCTTGGCCATGTGTTTCCAAACAATGAGGTGCTCAAAGAAGCTATAAGGGAGTGGAAGAGGGTTGTGGTTTCAGAAGAATAGTAAACAGAAAATTGAGGTTAAGTGTCAACTTGGCTGCCCTTTTTGGTTGTATGCAAGAAACCTTGCAGATCTAGGCCCATCCACACTTGTCATCAAGACTCTAAATGATAAGCATAATTGTTCGCACCTTACACATAGTCATCACCTGACTTACAATAGAGTAGCTAAGGAGGTTCAAGCGGACTTGTTGGTGGATGAAGATTGGTCTAGGAAAGGGATTCAAAACCATATCCAGAAGAAGTTCAATTTGGATGTGAGTGTTCAGAAAATTTCAAGGGGAAAAATGAAGGCTAAAAGAATGAATGAGGGACATTATATAGATCAGTATAACAAGTTAGCAAGTTACCGGAAGGAGCTGATGAGGAGCAACTCAGGATCCACAGTGGAAATAAAGACCGAAATGGTGGGGGAGGTGAGGAGATTTCATAGGATGTATGTATGTTTGGCTGCCTGCAAGAAAGGCTGGATTGAAGGTTGCAGACCCATTATTGGGTTGGATGGCTGCCATATAAAGGGTCATCACCCAGGTCAGTTGTTGTGTGCAGTGGGGGTTGATGCAAACAATGGGATGTTCCCCATTACCTATGCAATTGCTGAGGTGGAAAACACAGATACTTAGAGGTGGTTTCTGGAGTACCTGAAATGGGATTTGAGGATTGAAAGGGAGTCAGCCTACACATTCATCATTGACAAGCAGAAGGGTTTGGGGATTGCAATTGGAGACTTGTTCCCTAGAGCTGAACACAGACATTGTGTGAGGCATATGTACAACAACTTCAAGGCTAAGCATCCAGGAGAGGGGCTGAAACAACTTGTGTGGGATGCAGCTCGATCAAGCACAAAGGTTTGGTTTAAGAAACACATGGAGGAGCTGCAACAATTGGATGATGTGGCCTGGAAATGGTTTGAGGACAAGAATCCAGAACAGTGGAGAAGAGCTTATTTCAGGGAAGATTCAAAATGTGACTTGCTGTTGAACAATTTGTGTGAGTCATGGAATGCAGCTCTAATTCCAGCAAGGGACAAGCCTATATTAACCATGTTGGAGAAGATAAGGATGGAATTGATCGTTAGAATGGCAAATAGAAGAGTGGCGGCACATAGATGGAAGGGTGTGGTTAGTCCAAGGATTATGAAGATTATTGAAAAAGTGGCAGAGAGGACTAGTTGTTACAGAGCCTCTCATTTAGGGGAGTTTGAGTTCCAAATTACTGGAGGGGGAGATCATGGAAGCAAGCATCCAGTGGACTTGAGGATGCACACATGTACATGTAGGAGGTGGCAATTGAGTGGCATTCCTTGTGTGCATGCCATTTGTGCCATTAGAACCAAAAAGGCAGATCCTGTTCTCTTTTGTGACGATTACCTACTACCTTCTACCTACATGGAGTCATACAATCCAATTATTCATCCTACTGCTGGTGAGGATGATTGGGAACCGGTGGATTACCCAATAGCACCTCCCCCATACAAGAAGCAAGCTGACAGACCAAAAATGAAGAGAACTAAGGAGCCAGGTGAGAACAAGCAACCTCTACCAGCCCCTAACACAACCAAAATGCCAAGAACCTACTCGAAGATGACATGCCAAGTTTGCTTCAAGAAAGGGCATAATAGATTGGGCTGCCTAATTACAAAGGAAAAGAAAGCAGCAACACAACAAGCAGTAAGTAATTCCAATTGTTTATGCTGGTTACATTACACATCATGGAGTTGATATTAATAGACTCTTTTCTCATTTCAGGGAGAAGGGATTTCCAATGCACCCAAGCAAAATAAGAAGAGGTCAAGGCAGCAGGTTTGTGATTTTTTGTTCAGCACTTGTCTCATTGCAGCATGTTTCTGATGTTCAAAAAATAGAATTAGATTTAATCAATAGAGCCCAAGGCCATCTTTTGACTTTTAATACATGCATATTTCTATGGGAAATCCAATAGAAAAACCCACTAAAGCCCACACCCAGACTTGTCATCCATTTATGTCTTTAGAAGAATATGTCCTTATGAAGGGTATAAGCCTTTAAAACTTGTTCCATGTGGGACTAATGCAACAGACCTGTAACTTTGTAAAATGGATTAATTTCAGTTTACCCCCCTGAGGTTAGGGGTCGTCATCATGTTAGTCCCTCGAGTTTCAATTTAATCAGTAACACCCTTGTACTCTCCAAATTCATCAGCCGTGTCCAATTTCTACTATTCCGTCCAATTTGGACCGTTAAGTCTGACTTTTGAGGGCTAAAATGGTCATTTCAAGACCAAAAAAAATAAAAAAAAATAAATAATAAAAAAGAATTTTTTTTTTACATTTTTTTCTGTTTTTTTTTTCATTTTTTTTATTTTCTTGTTTTTTTTTCTTTTTCTTAGCTTATTATTATTATTATTATATTTTTATTTATTTATTTTGTCTTCAACTTATACACCACAAGTTATAATAGGTTTAATTTTTCAGCACAGAGAACAGAGACCAAAACAGAGAACAGAGACCAAGCGTTTCTCTCCCGGCCGAACGTCGGCGGGCCCCCTGCCACTGAGTTCCGGTCCGGGAGGGGATGAGGATGGAGACTAGCGGCGAGGCTCTTTGGCGGGGATCTGGCTCGGGGAAGGAGATCGACTGCTTCGTCTTGGATCGGGGCGGTTCTTCCAGATCGGATTCTTCTCTCCGTCGAGCGTGGGTGGGGGCTGGCAGGGATTCCTGGAAGCGAGGTCCACGGTGGGTGGAGACTGGTTCGATCTGGGTTTGGGTGGATCTGAGTTCGATCTGGGGTTGGGTGGATCTGAGTTCGATCTCGGTTTGGGTTTGGACGTGGGTCTGCAGGCGTGGCTCCGTGTTGTTTCTGGGGCAGTTGGAGTGGCTCTGGGACACGGATGGCCGGCGGCGAAACGTGGAGGCTCTGCGGCAACTGGGGGATGGGGGACGGTGGCTGAGATCTCGATCTCAGGGCGTGGGCTCTGCTTTGTTCTGGATCTGGTTTCGGGCACCGATATGGTTGAAGAAGGGCCTGCACAGTGATGTGGTGATACGGCGGTGCAGGGTTGCTGCGCGGCGGCGAGGTGCTCCTTGGGGGCGGACTGGTGCCGGCGGATGGCATTCGATGCTTGCTTGGTGGGCTTCTGCTTTGGGCCTTTGGGAGAGATGGTGGATGGGCCGGGTTTCAGCTTGTGGGCTTTGCTGCTACTTTTTAATTTCTGTTTGTTTTATTTCCAGTTGTCGGTGTTTGTTTTTTTCGTCTGTTGTTGGTTTGGTTTGTTTTGTTGTTTGTTTTCTGTGGGTTGTTTTACGCATTATGCGAGCAATAAATCCCTGCATTCGTTGTGTAGGGATTGTCGGGCTTTTTGCCTGTGGGTGCACTCACTGTGCCTTGTCTGCTCTAGGTTGGCGGCGAGTTCCTTGCTTTGTCAAATGGTCGCTGCCTCCTAGTGGCAGGGTGAGACTTCATGCCACTGGATGTAGATTTCAGTGGCAACATGATAGGAAAGCTGGTAGAACGGAAATTACGCTTTGCTGCATTAAAGTTGCAGATCGAGTAATCTTTCCGTTGTGTCACCGCTTGGAAGCAAATAGAACCGTCTGGAGCGCGTTCTTTGCTAGCTGGTGTGGATTGGAATACAAGTATTTAGTTGAGTCGTCTCATGAATTAATTTTTGGATGTACTCTAGTTGCAGATTGTAATCTGGGGTTTAGGCTTAATGTCCCCCCCTTGTATTCTCCGGTTTCATTTATGAAGGCTTGAGGGCAGCCGCACCGGCCCTTGTT
>BDJD01002657.1:57685-139764 GCA_002564525.1 Rosa multiflora | reverse complement strand
AGCTGCATCAAAAGCTCAGAAACACAATTTCAGAATTTGCAGACCTATAACTTTGCAAAATCATAACTAATTATAGAAAAATCGTTTTCAAGAGATTCCAATTCTAAAATGATCTTTGAGATGTCTACTGCAACTTTTATGAAGACACCAAATTCAAATACCGAACCAAAATGTACAGTTTTCAGTAAAAAGGTAGCTGCATCAAAAGCTCAGAAACACAATTTCAGAATTTGCAGACCTATAACTTTGCAAAATCATAACTAATTATAGAAAAATCGTTTTCAAGAGATTCCAATTCTAAAATGATCTTTGAGATGTCTACTGCAACTTTTATGAAGACACCAAATTCAAATACCGAACCAAAATGTACAGTTTTCAGTAAAAAGGTAGCTGCATCAAAAGCTCAGAAACACAATTTCAGAATTTGCAGACCTATAACTTTGCAAAATCATAACTAATTATAGAAAAATCGTTTTCAAGAGATTCCAATTCTAAAATGATCTTTGAGATGTCTACTGCAACTTTTATGAAGACACCAAATTCAAATACCGAACCAAAATGTACAGTTTTCAGTAAAAAGGTAGCTGCATCAAAAGCTCAGAAACACAATTTCAGAATTTGCAGACCTCTGTTCTACCTTGAATTTAACCAATGTAATTTACCTTTTTGAGGTGACTCTAGATGAAATAACATATGAATTAACCCCATAACCCAAACCATGATTCTCTTTTTTCTAGTCATCTTACTTAATCTCACAAGTTCCAACAGTTGGTTGTGTTCAATATGGATATGGTTGTGTTGACTTGTTGGTTGTGTTGAATCTGGCATGGTTGTGTAGGCAGCAAAAGTTCCGGCTTCAAAGGGGAGGCCCATATTGAATGATAATATCATCAAGTCTAGGAAGGGTTGGAAGAAGATGAAAACCATGGAGGGCAGCCAAGGTGCCGATGCAGGGCCTTCTAGTTCACAAACTATGCATGATCCTCCAACACAAGGCAGCCAAAATCCTGCAGCAAAAAAGGCAAGGCAGCAAGGCAGCAAGGCCAAACTGATTCTGGCAGGGTTGTGAAGAAAAAACATTGTTTTTGGTGTTGTTTTTGTTTAGGTTGTATGTAAGCTTATGATGCTATGAACAAACACATGACATTGTTGTTGATTTGTCAACCATTTTGTGAAACTTTGGGAACTTGCTATGTCCTTTTTGGTTGACCAAATTTGTGCAGTTCTAGAGCAATGACTATCTATTATGTTACAAGCTTGTTGTTTTCAATTTTTCTTTTTCATTTCCATTCACTTATAGTACAAGATTTGCCTTGGAGATGGTACTGTTTTATTTGTTCATGCTATTTGGTACCCAGATTATGTGAATCAAGTCATGCCCAACTTGGTCAATGATTTTTGGAGGGAAACGGTTAGAGAGGGTTCAACTACATCTGTTTATAGAGGGAAAAAGTCTGGTTCAGACCGAACAAAACAAATTGAGGGCAAATAAGCCATTTTGCTCTGTTTTAGGGCCACACGTGATAAAAATTAACGAAGCCGTAACGGAATTCCGACATAGGTATTCTGTTGACAAGAAAATTAGAGTCCAGGTTTCACTTTGATCACTTTGAAAGTTCAGGTATCATTCCAAAAGTCCTCGAAGAGTTCAGACACTATTGAAGTAAAAAACTCATAGCTAAAAATTGAATAGAGAAGCTCTTATGTTACCAGTATAGTCGCGTCTAATTCTACCTTCAAAATAACCATGCAACCAGCTCGTGGTTGGCTCCATTTGAAAATACAAATTCAGCATCATCTTACAGCTAGATGGTGGCTTACATCCTTTTACCCTCACAAAGGTACCGTCTAATTGCTCCAGAATATTTTGGCATAAATATCCTATACTTTTCCAGCAACTAACTATTATGTTGTCTAGTACTTTCCGATAACAATAGAGGTTAAGCTATATCAGAAAATTAGCACTCCATAACTGATTTTAATTGCACTTCACTCAATACATGGATAAAATTCTCAATAAGAAATGTTTAAACAAGAATCATCCAAAAGAAAAACAATAGAGGAGAGTGACACTACAGAGCTTGAGGACCACTTTTCCTTTCTTTCCTCCAGTTGTCCATAATGGAAATATCTTAAGTTGTCAATAATGGAAATATCGTACATGTATAAAAGAGATTCAGCCTATGCCAATCCATCGTTTCAACAGATCAGTGACAATCTTCAAAGTTGCCTTCCATTAGAAATATGTACCTTCGGGTGGTTGGACAAGTTTCCGGTTGTGTGAGGCTGTCATTTCCTTCTTCAGCTGCATCAATATGTTTTCCATGGTGAAATCCCGCTGCCAATTTGCCAGCATTCCAAACTTCTTTGAATCAACCTGTTCCCAAACACTTCATTAAATAGCATGAATAGCAAATACAAAATTCTTGAATAGTGAGGAAATTTTGTAGAAGAAATCACTGCAACAAGATGGAAATATGACAATGGCTCAACGAAACAAAGTGCAACTCAGAATTTTATATTTCAATAAGAGATTACACCTATTTGAAAGCAAGTTTCTGACAGTCTGATTTCCTAATTCTTAGGACATATGATCTTAATAGTGATAAGTCTTGATTAATTTCCCAATAACATTGAAATCATATCCTCAACCTGTATCCACTATAAGGATTGGGATAATCACATATGAAAACAGGGAACAGAAATTAAAACCAGGAGCAAAGCCAATAATTGCCAAACCAAGCAGTTGAATAACATCCTAAAATGCAGGTTATGAGACAACATTACCACTCCAGTTTCATGATTGACACAAGTCATCTTGATGCGTGTATGAAATCGTACACTTGGTGGCTTCTCTGGATAATCTTTGTCACAGAACAGTTTTAGTTGATATATGCGCCCTTCATGAACAGTCTGAAACAAATTCAACGAGCAAACCATGAGCATTTTCCGTTCGAGATATATCAACTTCCTCAAAACAATGCAGAATTAATTGCAAGCAACAACTCTCCAGTGAGAAACTCCAAAATGAAAATATTATAAAAAGTGCATTCACTTCAAGCAAGCTGTGATAAACTGCAATATCAAACGAAACTGGACTACATAACCACCTCAAAATATGCACCACAAAAAGAGAATCGACAGAAAATTTGGCACATTACTGCAATGTCAGTAAATTAAAGTTCCAGAGAAATGAAAGATCCATGCTTTGTTCACCCACCACAATAACAGGAATTGGACGAGCACAAACAAAGTCCAACAAAATCCAAAGATACTTGCATCAGAGTAGCATTTTCTATATTTATTCATGCCAAGGAGAAGATCAGGGAGCCAAAATTGGTTTCTTTTATAGTAATACCATAAAGAAGATTTTGGGCCTTGAAGTTAGACCAACATCAGTTATGAGTCAGGTGCACTTAACTAGAGCCAAGGAAAAAAGAAACTAAACAATACCCAATTTGGATTAAATGTGGAGTAAAGGTCAAGCACAAACTTGAAGACACAAAAAGGTTCAAAACATACAATCCCCCTACAGTGGCAGAGTAAGATTAAGATCTGCTGTGGCGTACTCTGTACCGCTCAATATACTTGCTTAAAACGTTGCTTGAGGCAGGATCCCAACCTGTTCTGGTGGTTTTATGCCCGTATATCTAAGAATATCATACCATGATGAAAAATTGCATGCCAAAATCCCATGTCATTGTAAACTTAGAATATCTACTGAAACTATGACACCCGAAAGTGCAGGCCAAGGATTTGATTGAATATATCCTGGAAAGGAAACCGACCACTGGAATTGTTTTCATGAACTAATCACGACATAGAGTGAAGGGGAAGATGGCAACTTTCAGGTTTAGGCTAAACAAAGCCATGATAACCAAAAGTTCATGCTGATAGAATGAAGTACTAGGCAATATAGTCACTGATCATGTCGTGCATTGAACTAGCAATTATAACAAAGAAATTTGACCAATCATTTATGCTGACAAAGTAAACATGGAAAATCATTGTTTGAACAGTACAGCACAGGTTGATGCTCTGACCGGCCCAATATATAAGGACAAAAAGTTGACACTGCGTTTATGTCATAAATACAAGATTCTAGACAGCAAAGGCTTGAGAAGAGGCTTCTGTGTGTAAGCCTTGCACAAATCAAATTATTGTATTAAGAAAATATGTTATATGGTTCAAAAAAATTAATCATCATTTAACCATCACATAACATATGAAAACTCAATAATACCATTTAACTTAGATAAAAAAAATCCCTACAAAATGTCAACATAAAGTGTTGATTCAAAAAGCAATGCGAACAAAACACACAAAAAGGGAAACCAAGATATTTCACTTGACTCATTCCTGTCTCTCCCATCCCAAAATGACTTCTTGTGATCATTATCTCCTCATGACCAATAAGAGCATCCACCTCAATATCACAATGAGAGAGGACTGCTGCCACAATCGGCCAGAAAGTTAGAGTGGGTTGATGCCCAAATCAACCAGCAAATGGAAATGGGGTAGCTGCCAAAATCAAGAATAACTGTGGTTTCCTTCAAATTTGATACACAAATTTCATCCTTCCACCTGAAATTTCTAGAGTTGAGGGGTATCAGAAATTATGAACATTTGTTGGCAAATATGGAACATTTTATGGGAGAAATAGAAATATCGCGCGATAAATTGGAGTAGCAGCATGAAAGGGACAATATCTCCATTATGGGTTTACTGCGGTCTGAGGACTATTTAGATAACACTTCAGAACTACAAGTCATTTTGGCATACACCGTTCTCTGGTTTGCTGTGCCTGAAAGAGAACCATAGGCTTGTACGCTGATGGTGACATACATATAATAGATCCATGCTCCAAGCTTTTTTCCTCTCTTCGGCACATGTCACGCCCCAAGATACATCTTTGAAAATGTCATGAGAGAGAGAGAGAGAGAGAGAGAGAGAGAGAGAGAGAACAGATTTTATTTAGAAAAAGATGAATACAAACACAGTGGACCAGAAGTACACACAAAAACAGATATGAACGAAAAACTCAAAAGAGCAACATAATCCAAAGACCCCTCGTGAAGCTCCCGAAATAGAACAAAAGGTACTCCTAAACTGCAGCTGCACTCCAATCCCTTATGAAAGCATTTCTTCTTAAAAGTGAAACATCTCATTGTGAATGCTTACAGAAATTCACAAGGGAGGAATTGAAGGGGTACTGGGATAGTAAACAACCCTTTAACCATTAATTTTCTCCAATACTTTCCTAAATATCCTTTTAATTGTAAAGTTACCAAAGGGAGAGCTATGCTTGATGAGTGGATTTACCTGAGAGGACTATCATTGATTTATGGTCTACCTAAAAAGAGGGTTACCATTTATGAGTAAAGCTACTAGAGAAGAGAGCTACCATTTGGTAAGTGAAGCTACAAAAAGATAGGTTAATACATGAGGAAGCTACTTTTAAATAGGAGAGAGCTACCACAGACGTTGCTTCCTTAACTGGAGAGAGCAACCATATGCTGGTTTCGAGGGAGTGGGCCAACAACAATGTCAGCATGATGAAATCCTACAGAAAAAATAGAATCTCTTGAGCTGAAAACTAGCTCTTGAGCACCTATCACCACAAGAAGTTTTGCAAGGGCATTTCCACCAAGGGACTCAAGCATGACTCTAGTGCAAATACAAGCAACAGTATGAACAGTTACGTTAATAGTGCTGCATGAGTAAAAGAGAGAAGGAAAAAAGAAAAGGATGACCACAACCCGTAGACAAGGATGCCTCTCATAAACCATACACTCAACTAACAATTCTACCGATCCTAACTAGAATAAAAAACTAGAACAAAACATAGACAGACTATTGCATCAGAATATCTCATCAAGAAATGAACAATCATTTAAAAACTTACACATAATGCACAGTAATGCTACACATACACAACATAACACAAAAATAATGGCATATATACCAACACGCTAAGCAATTAGTAACTGAAAGATTGCCTTTCCCCTTCAATCTTCGATTGCCAAAAACTAAATAAATAAATAAATAAAAACTTCTTGTCAATCTAAATATTTCTCGAAGCACTCACAAAGTTAAAGGCTTTGTCTTACATGTATTTTGTAATTGTGATGCCTTATGAAAGATGAGAAATTATCTAGTTAGATGTCGTTGCCTCAAGGAATTTCTTGAGAAGGCCTATGCCATTGCCAAGTGGAATAGCAGGCCGCAGAATGTGTAGGTCTAAATCAAAAGTAAACTTGTCTACAATTTGGCATCTTTCTTTATTGGGCTTCACTTGGTTAAATACCAACCGACTGAATGGGAAATTATGAATGTGAGATGATCTATAAATAACCATATCTACAGTAATTGATTATTGATCGGGAATACACATTACAAAAACAAATGATTATGTATTAATGCATCCAATATAAAATAATGGAATCAAGAGGTTAGTCGCCGTGAGAGGAGGAGGAGGAAAGAGGAGGAGGAGGGGGGGTGGTGGTGGATATATATATTTGGGAGGGGCATTAGTACTGACGCACTTGCTTACATTATGTGGGCCAATTATAGTACCCGTCCAGGAGCGCATATAAATGTCATCTCCATCATCCATTCCATAACTGACAGTACCATCTCCGATGCCCTTCTCTCCACGTTCAAGTTCCTCCAGCAACCTGAAATTTCGTGGCACTGCACAGTGCACAGCATCAAAAGACATGAGAAGCATCCAAAACTTGCAAAGTATACATAACAGTACCAATACTTATAGTTTCCTAGATAAGACACTGAAAGACTGAGATTAAGCCCAATCTACTAGTTGTATTTGGGGGGTATCATGGAGTTGAAAGCTATGCAAACAGTTCACAGTATGACGGCATTTATCAAAACCATATGTTACAACAGATATGCAATAACTGAAAACTCGCACATGCTGAACTAAAAAGCCAACTTAGATAATGCTGGATCTTTCAATGCAAGGCTAAGATTAAAACACTCTCATCTGACCATATAAACACCTGACACCGACACGATCACCTCCGTAACTTGCTTATCCACTATAATTCCTTACAAGACTCATATTCTATATTTACAGACATGGGTAACTACACTCAAACAAGTTATTAAATGAGTATCTATTTTTCGATCCAGGACCCAGATACATCGATTTACAGGTACCGCTTACATCTCCCACTTTCTATATCAGATTCAACAGCTAAAAAATGCCCTTGATTGAAAAACTTTTTACGCACAATAACCAATGGTGTACCTTAAACCAAAAAAAATTGAAGTGTTTTAGCTCATGTTGGAGTGCATATACTCTACACCACACAAGTAAGTAATTCAGTTCCTCTTGTAATTTAGCAGTCCAAAATAAACCCTAATTTGATATACCCTTTGTGCATACACACACACATATATACTTGCTTTGAAATCCAATTCAAGTTCAGGCCTATGGTCAGGTGCTAATAGATTTCTGAAACGAAGAACTTGAATGGAAAATCAGAACAAATTTCCGAACCAAAACATGAAATCGAATAAGAAAAAGAAACGGAAAATCAAAGTTGAAGAGGGAGTGAAGATGATATACCAACTATACTAGATCCAGCAGAACCAATCGTCATGAAATCCGATCGGAGATGAGAGAGAGGGTTTCTGGAAAACGCGTTGTTGCTAAGCTGCGGAGAATAACGTGTACGCACCAGTATAAAGGAGGGGACGACGACTCAGACTCTTATTAATGGGCGTGTGTGTGAGTATATATATATATATATATATAGGAAAATGCTTAAGATCTCAAAATGTTATACAAAAAATCTATACCAAATAAGGTGGCATGTGCCACATCTTTATCTTAATCCTAATAATTTCTCACATGTCTTCTTATTTTATTTTTTTTCATTTAAAATAAAAATCAACAATTAAAATTTTTATTTTGATAGAACACCTCCAGAAGTGAAGATGACCCGCCATAGCTATAGCCATGAAATCATGAATACAAGCAAAGACAAAGACAAAATTATAGACAAGAATCTGATAAAACGGTCAAATAAGGGCAAATCATGCAAAAACACTTTACTATTCCTCCGGCCTCCTATCCAAAGCCAAGAATTCTTGCTGCATCGGCATCTTCCGCACCATTTCTCAAGTGCCTTAATCAATAGTTAAAGAATCGAAGGTCGATGCTTCTAATTTCTAAAAATGAACGTCATCTTAGTTAGATTACATAACTTATTTCAGTTATGTTTAATTTTTTTTTCTCTTCTAAAAAAAAATTGTTTAATTTTTCAAGGCTGGGTATTTATAATCATCCACCTCTTTCTATACATCTATGAACTGTTAAATTTACAGAGTTATAGATTGCTTTGTTTGATCATCACGTCTTCCTTTTAGATAAGGAAGTTATTTTAATTTTACTTTTTTTTATTACTTTTTTAGGTTAATTGAAAATGAATATTATTAGATAGATAATATGCTACAAATTATTTAATTGAAGGTGATAATTGGATATATGCCACGTAAGATGCCACATCCTTTGGTATTAGTTTTTTGTATAATTTTTTGGTGTATGTAGCACTACTATATGTCTAGGTTTTTTTCACCTCTTTTTGTTTTTATTTTTGGTTGGAATATTGGTCAATGCTTTGAGGCAACTTTAATATTTAATAGGGTTCTTGACCCAAAGCACCAAAATTAGCCAAACGTATCCCACTTACCCCAACAACAGATTTTTATTTACATTAACCTAATTTAAAGTGAAATCACAATTTTATCCTTGTTCTAATTAACGAATTACAACTTGCCATGCCACTCTTCCTCTCATCTCTCTCACCTCAGGACGCAGACTCCTCCCTCTCACCTCACGATGCAAACTCTCTCTCTCTCCCTCTCGACCTAGAGGACGAGATCTGGAGTTTCGGAGCTTGCTTCGTAGCTAGTCGTACTCGGCGGAGCTTTTCTCCGGTTGCGGCTAAGAGACTCGGTCCTGACCAGTGCTCCGGCATCAACCGCTTCGTCGCCTTCTTCGCCGTTCCCTTACTGTCGTTCCACTTCATCAGCGAATAGACTCACCATCAAAAGTGACCTTTTATCTGTGTTTTGGTCTGCGAAGAGACTCGACTAAGGATTCTGGTGGTGACCTCCGACCTCGGTGGGAATCGCGGTTCTGGTGGTGACCTTCTACACATTCCCGGACTTTTCCTGGGAAACGCGTCACCAGTCTTCTCCTTTGTTGCTTTTTCTGTCATGTTTCTCCTTTTTTTTTTTGGCAGAAGGCCCAGAAAGAAAGAGGGAAAAAAATTGGAGCATGAAAAGGCTTAAATATTGTTTGGGTAAAATGGGGCAGAAGATCCAAAATGAAAGAAAAATGAAAAGAAAAAAAATTCTATTGGGGTAATAGACAATTTGAATTGATGTAATATTCTCGTTTTTTTCTTTAATAAAAGTTTTTTTTTTTGTCTAAATTTAGGGAGATTAGTTCTTATTCTGGTGACTGAAAGTTCTATTGGAGGGCAATAGATGTCTATTGGAGAACAATAAAAGTCTATTGGGGGAAATAGACCAAAAGTTCTATTGGGGGCAATAGACATCTATTGAGAGGCAATACACGGCTGATAGTCATCTATTGGGGGGCAATACATGGCTGATAGTCGTCTATTGGGGGGCAATAGACTATTGAGGCAATAGACGTCTATTGGGGGGCAATAGATATCTATTGGAGGCAAAAAAACTTTTCCAGTGAGATTTTCAGCAAATTCTGATGGCTGGTGACCGGATTCCAACCGCCGATGACCAGCGGCAAAAGTTGGTCGAAATCCGGCGACCAGTGACATGAATCCGGAGAAAGTTGGCAGGATTCCGGCAACCGGTGATGGGGCTCCGGCGAAGTCTTCTATGGTTTCTCTCTCTCTCTCTAAGTAATAAAGGGGTGAGGGTAAAATGGTATTAAAAAAATTAAAAAATAAAAAATAAATCTTAATTGGGTATTAAGGAAGATCTCCTTAGAGTGTTTTGGGTAAAAGGGAATTAAAAAAATTTAATGGGAACTTAATGGGGTAAGTGGGAAAAAAATCTCTAGAAATGGGGTAAATGGACAAAAACCCTATTTAATATTAACATTTTGGATTTCTAATTTCAAAAAAAAAAATTAAAATTAAAACTCTTTTAACTAAAACACTTCAGTTGGTGGTGCGTGAAGTGTGCTTTGTGGTATGAGTGTGTAAAGTGGTTAAGCCACAGTTCAAGTTCAATCTGCATTGCTAGTAGTTCAATGTTAGGTCACGTGATCTGTAAATATCCTGCAGAATTCATTCCTGGAGGCTATGGAGACAGGTATATGTCTCATGTTAGTCTTCAGGATCAAGGTTGTGGGTCTGCCCTGGCGGGGAGGTGTAAGATAGTTTTCCTCTCTCCAATTTTTTGGTAAAAAAAAAATACCACTTATCGTACCAAATCATCCTTACTCTCAAAGATCACCTTTAAAAATTTCCCAATGTTTATAATAAAAAGTTGCTAGAGGTGATCGAAGGACCGTGTTGGTGAAGTATGTGATGTAGAGGAGAGTTGTTGATATGGTGTTGGATAATATAGTTGTTGATTCATTCTCATTGGATTCTTTGGGTGGACTTTTTAAGTTGGAGTTGAAGTGGTACAAGATTTATGTTGGTATTTAGTTTATGGGAGCCCTTTTAATGAGGACCACTAAAATGAGGACTAGTTGAGAACTTTCTAATTAATAGTTTGGGAGACCCACTTTTCGATCACATTTCCATAAATCAACTGTTAGATGTTTATGTATGCATGAGTATATCATTTCTGAATTTTTTTTCTTTCTAAATTGCGAATTATTAAGGTACTAAACTAGATCAAATCAATTGACAAACCAAATCTGTCAAACATGAATCGTTCCTGTTCATAACTGATAAATCATGATTATGAATGTTTTAACGATTTTGAATTTGGTTGAAAAATTGCATAAATGAACTACACATAAATATCTACACATCTAATAGTTGATTTACAAAAATGGGATTGAAATGTGGGTCTTACACAAAAGTCCTCAACTATTCCTCATTTTAGTGGTCCTTATTAGAAGGGCTCACTTTACTTTATAGCTCGTAGACAATCTTGAAGGCTAAATTTGCTTTGAGAGGAAATAATTGTATAAACTTGAAAATTTACAATGTTAAACTATGATGATCTTATGGTGAAGAAGAGATCTGAGATGGATCTATCATGGCCACATTGATTTCTCAGTTGAAGGGACACTTCATACTCTTGATGCAGAAATGTAGCAATCATGTCATGAAAATTGTCTCTAAGTTCTATATAGAGAAAGCCAACCAAAAATATTTCTATAGTTTTCTAGCTACCATCAGAATTTTGATTATCTAATTCCATAATTTGATCTTCAAATCTATTGAAGTTTTTTATATAGACAACCAACTGTTGGTGTTAAATGTAGCTCTTTTTCTTTCTTCTGAGACCAAATTAACAAACAGGTAGTACCTTATGTTCTGACAATAGCCATTTTATCAGCAACTTTTATGCATCTAATGTCACAATGGTTTCAGCTTAAAAAAATTATAAGGCAAATGTCAACCTATTATAACAAGACAATCAAGAGAGATAGAACAAAGAATTTAAAAGGGTTATCACATAGGAAATTGAGGTGTCATCAACCCCCCTAGCTAGCTTGAGCTTGAAACTGATTTTGATCTTAATGAAAGTACTAGGATGGGCTTACACAACAAAACAACCAATTTTAATTTGATTAAAATATGAGCTACTGAGATTGGAAATATCCAATCATCTCAGAAACGAGAAAATCGAAACTTGTCAATTGACCCAGGTTCTTTCTTCCACCAAACACATAACAACAATCATAAAATTTAGAGCAAAAATACAGAAGATTGCTGACGCAGTAAAACCCTTAAACTGAGGTAAACAACTACAGGCCTTACACTACTACAAAAATCGAAACACACAACACTCATCATACAACAGAACCAAAATCTGCTATTGTGTGTTAACACTAACTCTATCATACAACGGAACAAATCTGTTTCTATTGTGTGAATGCAAGGAAATTGAAAACTTTTTTTTTAGGAAGACATTGCACAACTGAGTTAAGGATTTTATGTTGTGTAAGTGTGAGGCCTAGAATGGAGGGAAATGAGCATATGATTCCCTCCTAGAACGAGCTCAACAAAATGTTTGAACTATACACACAACAGTTTTTTGTTATCTGTTGTATAACGAACTGTTGTATGAATTTTGAAAAATCCCACTAGGCACACCTAGTGCAAGATGCACAAATTTGTACAACAAACTGTCATTGTTCTGTTGTCTAAGCATGGAAGAAAATTGCACAGCGCGGCAAAGTTTCAATTTGATGAAACCTATGTAGGCACAAGCAGCAAATTTTCCCTCCTAGCCTGCTTTGTCATTATATTGTCACACAACAGTCATTTTCATCTGTTGTTGGAGAAACTTAAGACAAATTGGACTCCCCCACCAAAAAACTTAATTGAAGCCTGACAACCACTCTTATTCCTTTACTTTCCCCCAATTACTCTCACCAAACCCACAAGTGCATGCGTGCTCTTACTTAGCTCCTTCCAATTCAAAACAGCAACCCATGTACTCTTACTCGAAACCGAATCCAAAATAGCCTGCAACCAAAGGGAAGAATTAAACCCTTGAAATCAAACCCCAGGAATCAAGCCCATTTCTCTACTAAGATCCCTACTACAATTTGGATATCGATTTGGAAAATTAGGGCTTCGATACAGTGTTCTTCAGGTTCGTAGATCTAAGGTCTGTTTCAGTTTTCTATGTTTTTTGAATGAAAGAGTTAGTGATTACAACGGATTGAGGGTTTGTTTCAGGGTTCAGTTCTAATGGTGGACTGAGGTTTACTCATTGTTGCTTTGGAATTTCTTTCCCCAAGAAGGTTTGTTCTTCTTTCTGGTTTCTTCTTCTTCTTCTTTCTGGTTTCTGCTTTGGATAATGTAAGTGGATTTGTGTAGATTTAAGTCTGTCTTGACCATCAACCACCATTATCTCTCTTTGTCGGACTGTTACTTCTTCGGTCGACTTTATCAAGAGCTGACTCCAGGTCTGCTTTACTTCTCTAGTGAAATTTGGGCTTTTTTTTTGCAAGAACGTTCTTGGGTTTGTTCTTCTTTTAGCTGGATTTCTCTGGGTTTATAGGAAAAATTTTAAGAGGTTGTTATCCTCTCTTAGTCCTCTCTCACAATCTCTTGCGGCAGATTTGGGATTTGGATCTCTCTCACTCTGACAAAAGGTTTGTTTACAGAAAAGACTTTATCTTTGTTCAAATGATTCCTGGGTTTAGTGGGTATAGTGCTAAAGGTTGAAACTTTATGTATTGTTCTTCGATTTTCTTGTTTCTCTGTGTAATTTGAAGTACAAATTATGGGTAATTGCAGTTTTGTTTCTCTGGGTTTATAGGAAAAAGTTTAAGCTTATTCTTTTAGTTAAGTCTTTACCAGAATTATGGGTAATGCTGTGAGCAATGGGAAGTTTCTGGTTCAGCCTCCCCTTATGTTTCCCTAATTGCTAAAATATAATTCAATTAGCTGTAGTTGGTTGTTGCAGTTTGAAACTTTAGATATGGCATTGGTCAATGGGTTTCTAAGCAGGATAAAGGAGAATGAAATAAATGTCTTATATATTGATTATGTTCTGAAGAGTAATCATATAGTTTGAAATGTGTAGTTTATGATATGTTGCTGGCAAAATTAGTCAAATTCTGGATGTGCATAGGCTTTATGAACATCGTGTATGCTCAAATCATCCATATTTATGGTTCGACACTACTTTCTGACATTATTGCATATTTGGAATAGCAAATTTAATAGTGATTAATATAGGCTTCATATTTTTCTCACAATTACCCTTAAGTTTGTGTTGGTATTAAAGCTTTAAGCTATTGAATAGTTGCTGCAGATTTGGTACAGAAGTGTATGTTATGAGTTTCTTTGTGAAAACCAAAAAATTGATGTATTGGTCGAGATTACTCAATTGTATAATAGTGTTTATCCACGGCATTATGTTTACAATAAGTTGATGACATACAAAAATCTTCCTGTTGATATTATACCTACTTATTTGTTCTGATTGTCTTTTTGTCTTCCTTTCAGATTACATACCATTTCTTTCACTGGAAGAAGGAACACCATTTGCTGATGACTAACTCACTTGAAACAGAAACTTTCTAACTGTCGTGCCTATTGTGTTGTAAGTACTTTAAGCTTTCAAGTATTTTGAGCTTTCATGTATGTTTCGAAAGTACTTTAAGCTTTCAAGTATGTGATTAACTTTAAGCTTCCCAAGATTTTTTGCTATTAACTAGCTTTATCCAATCAAATGTGTGAATAACTTGGCTTTGGATTAGGTATGGTCACTTGATGGCTTTGTATTAGTGGATGATTGGCTAAGCATAAAGAAGATAATACTGTTGAAGATACATCTGAAATTGAATTATCTTTGTGTGATTTTTTTCCTTCAATGTTCTGATCTTCTTCTATGTTTTTATTTCAATTATTTCATCTTAAATGAAAGACTGGGTTTCAGCTCTGTTACATTTGTTTTTGTTCTAAGTTTAATATTAGACGCTGTAGGAAACTTAATTATAATTGTTAATGGATTCTAATTCTGCTGTGAAGTTAATTTCTTTGTTTTGGGTTGGACAGGCTGAGCTTCCTTTAGTCGGAAATAGTGAGAATCTAACTCAAATTATTGTGGGTTTCACTGTTTCAGTAACCTCCCAATTGTCCGAGTTGCGTCAACCTTATTTCTCCTATTAGAAGAGAAGCAACAAAGAAAAGGTTCAATTTTTTTTTTTCCGGGTCATCGCTAATTTCTTCCTCCTATACTCTATGATTTTCAGTTCCTTTCTAATTTCTGGAATTTCAGGAAGCTTCGTGTGTGAACCAGAGCACAATCTACTGGTCTAGATTTTGATAATCTGAGAGCTTTGGACACTAGCAACGAATTCGAAGCTTTGGCACTGAATTTTGGTTGTGATTCAAGTACGATTCCATTTCTTTGGCAGAATTAGTTATAATATTTATGTCATAGTTAAAGTATTATTACTATTTCCTTTTCTTGCTTTCTTGAACCCTGTGGATGTAGTGATTTCTGGAATTGTCAGATAATAGTTGTCTTTTACCCAGTCAATTTATTCTAAATCCAAGACCTTGTGTCTATTATTGAATTGCTGTGTTTACGCTTTGGGGATTACTCTATGATGATAACATGATACATGAAGATCATGTTATTTTTGGTTGCTTGCTTCTGATATATTTGTACACTTGCAGATCATGTTATTTTGCTTGCTTGTTTTTGACAACATGTTGCTTTTGATATATTATGTATTTTCCTCTGTTAATTTTAGAAGCATTGTAAAGCATGAAAGACAACTAGAAATTATTGCTTTTTCATTAGCCATATTTCAAACATTATCCACTTTGTAATAATGAGAAAAACTGGATTAAAATTTGTCTTCCTGTTTGCACTATGCCAATAATGCCTTCAGACACATTTCAGACGACAGAATTGTTGTTTTCTGTTGTCTGAATTTTTTAAACTTCTTCAGACAACGTATAAATTAATTCTGTTGTCTGAATAGCATAAGAATTCATACTAGTTTGGTTTTTTCATCTTTTTTATAAGTTAGAAAATCAAGACAACAGATAACTGTCGTCTTAAAAGACTGAGGATTTCTCATTAAAATGTTGAAAATTGGGACGACATTTATATGTTGTCTGAGTAAATGGAGAAAAAGTATACCCAAACTGTGTAGGTTGCCCGCTCAATTTTTGTTGCCAAACTTAAACTTCCCCCCCTTTTCAAGTTTCCTTTTGTTTTCTGAAAGGAAATAAAGGTGCTCATCGAAAACAAGAGAGTGGTTTCCTCTCAGACGCCCAACACTCACAGCTTGCCGTCTCTCTCATGAAATTTCCCTCTTCATCCTTACTCACACTACACCAATAACCTCAACACACAACACTTTTTGCACAACGAAAAAAAAAAATTTGTTGTGTAATGAGGGAAAGTGAATCATACAACACGTTTAAAAAACTTGCGTCGTATAAGGCTGTTAAAATTCAGAAGTTTTTAGATAGAAGGTCATTGCACAACACTTACAAGAATAATTTGTTGTGTAAATGAAAAAAAATAAGCGGCAGATTTCCCTCCTATCTTGACTCAAATTTGGTTCCAAATTTGTACTACATTGTACAACAGAGCAATTATAACTGTTGTATGAGTGTAGCTTGCGAAATGTCATATACCAGTTTTTATTTATGTGTTGTATGATCAAGGAAGATATATTGGGAGGTTTGGATGTGCCGTCAAATGCAACTCATTCCCCTCCAAAACCTACAAATCTGACAACAGAACTTTATTGATGTGTCGTCTGAGTCATGAAAAAAAAAAAACGATATGCGTGCCTTTGACAAATTAGAACTAGCTATCTCGTTCCTCTGACCTCTCACTCCCACTTAGACAAAATAAGGGTTTTTCTTCGAGCCATCTCCTCAGAGACTACTCGATCACTCACTTCTCAGTTCCTTCCCAGAAACCTCGACTCCCCTTAAACATTGCGCTTTGGCAATCTCTCTCTCTCTCTTAAGCTCTCATCTTCCCCAATTTTGCTCCTCTTTCTGCAAATCAACCCTAAATCTTCAATCTTTAACTCCACTTAATGGCTCTGACACCTTCTTCCACCAAATCCAATAAAAATCCTAGCCAAAACCCCACAATCCCCCAGTCTCCAAAACCCCAACTTAACCCTAAAAGAATCTCTATCGGAGCACTCAGTGGAAATCTTCGCTTGAATCCGAGACTACCCAGAATCCAATTAAGCATTTGGGTCTGGGAGTAACACTCACTAGTAAGCTCTCTCTTCGATCTGTTCATTTTCAAATCTATAAATCTATATTAGGTTTTGGGGTTTCGAAAAAGGGGTTTATTTTGTGTTTGATTTTATGTGAATTTGATTATTTCCGAATCGGCCTTGACCCCAAACTCGACGGCTGCGCTGTGCATCTCCATGACTTATCTAGACCGAAGCTTTTCCACCCTAGACTCCAATACCTTCATCGCCTTCGTCTCACAGCTCGAGGTTAGGGCTTGTTCATCATAGACGTTTTTTTTGTGTATGTATGGCTTTGTTGTATTTGTTCATCTAATGATTCTTGTATGAGTTTGATTCATCTAATGGCCTTCTTATGTATCGATAGTATGAGTTTGTGTTGTTTGTTGTTTTCAATTGTGGATGGGTCTCATGGATTTTTCTATTTGGGCTTTTAAGGTTTAATGATTTGAATGATATTAAAAGGATGTGGATGATGTTTTATACTAATTTTGAAGAGGTAGGATTTTATAAATCAAGCAAATCTGGAAATTTTTGTTCGTTGTGTCAAATTTGAGGAGCTTATTGATGATCAACCCACTACTTGATATCTCCAATTATCTCTAATTGGTTTTATATAAATGTTACTGTATTTTCTTATGTTATGAGTTAATGCATGGGTTCAAGTATACATATATGGTTGGCAATTGACTTGAGAGCTTGGTTGTGTTGGGTTTCATTTTCTCATAAAGGATATAACTGGTTTAGTTTTGGTTCAAATTTAGGGATAATTTGATCTGTTGCAACAGAGAAATCTATGGAGGTGGGCTTCTTCTTGTTGATGATGGCTGCCTCATGCACATCTTTAGCATCATCTCTCCTATCTCAGGTACCTCTATTTCCTCTATCTATTTTTTTAAATATACAATGGGAAAAATGTAATCCTTAATGTAATTCATGAGTCTTGCAATGGGCCAATATCTAGGGTTGCTTCAATTTGGATTTTTGCATTGATTCTCTGTTTGGCTAATTGATATTGTGCAATTGATTTGTTTTGTTTGGCTGTAGTGTTTTTTTTTTAAAGTCTGAGATATGTGTTATTTTTTTTTGTGGTGAATCTGCAATTGATAAATAAATAGTATTTATGAGACCCAAGGCTTCTATTCTTAATACAAGTTACAGACTTTATACTTCCAGTTAGCTTTCATACTTCAAGTTACAGACTTTCTAGCTGATGATGTCTTGTTCTCATAGTAATATTGTTGACACTGGAAACATAATGAGATTTTTATATAGTGAGATTTTTTTGTATGATCTTTGTACTTAATGTGAATCTTTTTTAAGAAGTTCAATTCAGTTGAAGTGTGAACAATGATTTGTAGTATTACTTGCCTTCAGTTCTTGCATGTTTATGAGTAATAATAATTTTTCTTTTTTAATTTTGGTTGCAGTCACAGAAGAGAGGGAAAATATTGATCCTATGGCTGCACTTCTGCTTTTGTTGGCGTATAAATTTCACATGCAGCAAGAGTATCTTTGAATCCAGGCCGGGAGTATCTTCATTGAATCCTTTTGCAGCAGCATACATTCTCCTTTCCAAAAGGGAGGTAGATGATAGAGCTTTTATTGAAGCTGAAGGAGTTACTACTTAAGCATCCACACATGAAGAGGATGAAGATTGGAAACTATTAGAATGCTTTCTTGTGTTCTAATTTGTATAGATGATTGGAAAATATTGCCTTAATAGTACATTTGATACTTTTGTATATAGATCGGAGTAGTTCAATTGATGAACTGCATTATGATTTCTTTCAAGTATTGATCAGTATAGTTATTTAGGCAATAATGGAGTATTAATTCTGCAAATTTCAGATTAAACAATGACCAAACAACAGGTCACACAACAGACCTCTTATAACACACAACGGTAGTTAAGAAAAAAAGAATGTTGTCTGACTAGGCTATCTAACAACAGCTTGGAAACAAGTTCTGTTGTATGAAGAATGCATATATCATGCTACACATGGCTGCGCGGCAGCTGTGCCTGGCATCTACCGAGAGAAGGCACAACGGTGATAACTAAAAGATGTCGTGTGTTTGTATATCATACAATGGTGCAACACCGTTGTGCAAATTTTAATCACACAATGCGCTGATACACAACGGTTATAAGCCAAATCAGACAATGATTTTTACCCGTTGTGTGTTTCATTTTTTGGTGTAGTGTCACATGGCCAAAAACACCAGTTGATGTCGAACCAATAGCCTATCCTCCAGCATTTGCAGTGGGTAAATTTCTCTATCATGTCTCCCTCATCTGCATACCAAATTGCTATTCCAATTCTCTTTTTGGGCTTTTCATTTTCATAACTTTCTCTGGTTTTTTAGCAGCTCAAGTCTAAGGTTTCAAATACTCTCGAACATCCCCACACCTCTTTTCTCTAGTTATGTCTAGCCGACCCATCACCGTCACAATCCCAATAGCAGATCTACCTTTTCCGAATCGTGAACGTTTTCTCAGATCCACGCAATTTGACTCCCACCCCGCCAGTAGCTCCCTCCGGTTCATTCCTCCACCTTCTCTTTTCTCTCTGATTGATCCAGCTATTCGAACTCTGCTTTGGTCAGCTGTATAACCTAGTTCATAGTAGATGTTATGTGAATGCTTTGCTTGATTGAAGTCTATTGCATAATTTGCTTAGCGATGAAGATAGAGAGTATGATTATTGTGTTAAGCAGAAGCATTGAAATAGCTCTCAACAAAATAGTTGAGATCTGATTTTTGGTCGTAATGACATAGTTGGGAAGACTCGAAGAGCTACTAGATGTTAATCTTTTTATTTTCTTGGTGTTTCTCTGTAAAATTAGTACTTGTGATATGCTTAAAAAGAGAATCCATCTGGTTTGTTCTCATTGGTGATCATTGCGTAAACCAATCAGGCGATCATATCCTCTAAGCTTGCTCATTAGTCACATAGAGACCTGAAGCTTGGATTGGGTCTTTCCACGAAAGATAGAGGTCTTTTTTGGATGCTTTGTTGTACTGGCCTCTGTCTAGGTTGTCTAGATAGAAAGGAATAGAAGGTAGGAAGAAAGAGTTGGATTTTATTTGGGACTAAATGAGATTGATTACCTCCTTGTGGGCACCTTAGCTATGTTCCCTTTACTGTGGCTGGCTTGTTTCATTTTGTTTGGTTGCTTGCTTGTCTATGTTGATGGACCTTTAGAAAAGAAATGAAAGCTACAATTAAAGCACTTTAATTGTTGCTTTCATTTCTTTTCTGCAAGTAAATCCTTTGCGTACTTCAAGTTTTTTTTTTTTTCAAGTTTATTCTGCCTTTCATTATTCCACTTCTACCTTCAGTCCATGGACCGAGTACTTATGTTGTTGATTATATTTATTTGCAGTGATGCATAATTTGGTTATCCTGGTGGACCCCTTTTGTTTAAGAATTTGAATTTTGGAATTGACCTAGACAGCAGCATTGCAAGTAAAGATGAAGGGTTAGCATTTCTCTTTGATGGTTTAATGAGTTCGAGTAGGACAACGTTCTATGGCACAAATGTTGGTTTATTTTTCTAGAGAGGGTGAGTTCACAGAACCATGCATCATGGATGAAGGGTATATCTCATTTTGGTATGAAAGGATGCCTCTATCTATTGTTTCTCTTTCTTTGACTTTCATATTTCCCTTTGAGTAAATAGGCAGTTCGTAGTTGATATCAAGCGATTCAGATTAGATTAGTTACATTAACTTTTGGAATTGGCAATGTGATACATCACAATCATTGGTCTCTCTTAGCTACCAACCAATTAGTGATGCTTCTAAATCAGCAATGCTTGTATCTTTTCTATTATGAATCAGGTGGTTGGACCTGGACATAAAGCTAGTTGCAGATGTTGGAATTGTGGGAGCCCCAAATGCAGGGAAAAGCACACTGTTGAGTGTTATAAGTTCTGCTCAGCCAACAATAGCAAATTACCCCTTCACTACTTTACTTCCAAATCTGGGTGTTGTTTCTTTTGACTATGACTCGACGATGGTTGTAGCAGATCTACTGGGTTTACTTGAAGGTGCACACCAGGGTTTCGGATCGGGCCATGAGTTTCTGCGCAACACTGAGAGGTGTTCTGTCTTGGTATAGGCTTATATACCATCAACTTTCAAGTGATTTAAAACTGCTCTATGAATTGTGTGTTATGGTTTAGGTTAAAAGTAGGTAGATGGATTTTATCATCTTAATGCCATTACCGTGTCTTTATATCTCAGCTTGTAGAAACATAATATGTATCATCCCTCAACTCAGATACATTGTCTTTTTTCTTTTAGTCACATTTGTTTTGGCAATTTCTTGTAGTATAAACTGGTCCTCGGTTTATATAGACTAGATTCAAAGTTGTGAAAACTAAATTCTTTGTGTCCTTTACTGTCTGTCAAGGAAAAATAGGATACTGCATTCTACCCTATGATTACTTTTTTTAGATATAAAAGTGATATATCTATCATCTTTCTTTTTATACTAACAGCACCAACATCATTTCTCTTTATACTGACGGTGCTCAATATTGATAACACCCTCATCTTTCTGAAAATCTCAGGTACATGTTGATGGCTCAGGGCTGCAGCCAGAATTTGAGTATGATGCAGTTCGTCTGGAATTGGAATTGTTTAGTCCTGAAATTGCTGAAAAGCCTTATATAGTCGCTTTTAACAAAATGGACCTTCCAGATGCAAAAGAACAGTGGCCATCATTCAAGGAAAACTTACAAGCTCGCGGGATTCAAGTTTTTTGCACGAGTGCAGTGAAAGGAGAGGGTACTCATAAGGTTATCAGCACTACTTATCAGCTTCTACGAAGGAGCAAAGTGACCGAGGAGGAATTCAGAGGTTATACTTTCTTTATTTATAAACATTGATTTTGTTTATATTGTTCTTACAGAACTATATAAGCTTCCATAATGCCTTTTAGTTGTGTATAATAAGCTATTATGTTTGGTATGCAGGGAGGAGCTCATATTTGAGTGCGGTTCTAAAATGGAACACTTAAAGTGTATGAAGGAAGTTGGTGAAATCGACACTCGTTAATATATTTGTACTTTATAGTTAGTGATATAGGAAAACAATTTCAGTAGCTTTGAAGATATTATGTTGATCACAACAATGGCCGTAGTTGAAATTAGCTAATGTAAAAGCTAGCTGCTAGCTAGTTTAGTATCATGAAACTGATGGGATTGTATTTTGGTGGGTTAATTGATGCAATGAGAAATTTGCTAATTTCAGGTCCTATAATATGCTTTTAATGACTGTTCAGAATGAATGAGGTTTGATTCGGTACAAATTCAACACATGCGGGTTTATGATATGTTGTACCACAAATATAGTAAAAACAAAAAGAACAATTGTCTGTCGTTCCTACATACTTCTAACGACATAAAAGTGAAGTTCAATTCATTATCAAACAATAGAAGTTCTTCTAACAGACAACAGAAAAGCGAAGTTCATTTAACTATATATCACACAACAGAATACGATTTCATAGTAATGTTGTTCTTAGCTTATATCAACAATTAAATGTCTTTGAAAATGCATTCAAACAACAGATTGTTAAACATGCCTTTATTTTGGTAACCTCAGACGACATATAAATGTGTTCTTATTTAATTTCAGACAACATCAGTTTTATTAAAACTGTAGTGTGTAATTGATTTGAACAACATTAATGTGTCGTTGTATGTGATTAGTAACCACAGAAAGTCCCAAATCCTTCAAAGTTGGGTTGTTCAGACGACAGATCCTTGCGAAACTTCTGTTGTGTGAATGAGGACAGACGGCAGAGGATATCTGTCGTCTGATGCTGTAAGAGACGGCAGCTGGATACACAACAGATAATTTGCATATCAGACGACAGATATCATCTGTCGTCTGAAGCTATTATTGGCATAGTGTTGGGTGCATTTGTATAGTCTGTATGCTGAAAGTATATTGGATAAAACATAATCTTGGATTGGTAGCTGTTTCAGCCCATTGCACACCGAGATTCCCTATTCCAGTACCTTTCAATTTAAAAGAAACCAACAAATTTAAATGTGTGTTTCTGTTGATATATTTGCAATTAAGTTTGTCTTCTTATTTGCTTTTCTATTTTTGTGTAGTATAAATGGATAGAACATGGATGGTTGCGGAGAGGCGATCTCGTCAATATAAATTAGGGGTGACACAGTTATGTAAATTTGCCTTAGAAAATGCTAGAGACCCTAACCATATTCCCTGTCCTTGTACAAATTGTGGAAATGTTGACTACTTTTCCGCTGCTGTAATAAGGGATCATCTATTTGTGAATGGAATTGATGCAAGTTATGATAGATGGAATGAGCATGGGGAGGCCTTATTAGACTTAAGAATAGAGGAATATACTGATGACGCAGAAGCAGGTTCAGATTCACACAGTTCTTACTCTGTGAATGGCAATGAGATACCTGAATATGAAGCAGGGTTAGGTAGTGACGCAGAGATGGAAAGTGATTAGTGTAATAAGTTTAGAAAGTTTGTCGATGACGCCAATAAACCGTTATATCCCGGTTGTGATAGTCACACAAGGTTGAATGTTCTAGTAAGACTTTACAACTTAAAAGCGAAGCACGGTATGAGTGATATTGCTTTCTCTGAGTGGTTGGTTGCCTTTGTGGAGTTTCTTCCAGTAGGCAATGAGATACCTGCCTCTGTCTATAAGGCAAAGAAGACCCTGAGTTCTCTAGGAATGGATTACACTAAAATTCATGCCTGCCCGAATGATTGTATTATGTATAGAAAAGAGTATGTTGATGCAACTGAGTGCCCTAGATGTGGTATTTCAAGATGGAAAATAGGCAAAAACTCCAAAGAGATGGAAGGTGTATGCAAAGGTACTTTGGTACTTTCCCCTATTCCTAGGTTCAAAAAAATGTTTCAGTCAAAGGATACGTGTAAGAGTCTGACTTGGCATGCTACTGACTGAAAACGCGATGGCTTGATGCGTCATCCGGCCGATGCAGCTTCGTGGAAGTTAGTAGATGATAAATGGCCGGACTTTGGTTCTGACCCTAGAAACCTGAGACTTGCATTGTCAGTAGATGGGTTCAATCCTCACAGTTCATTAAGCAGCAAGTACAGTTGTTGGCCTGTTATTCTAGTTGCATATAATCTGCCTCCATGGCTCATAATGAAAAGGAAACACATGTTGTTGACTTTATTGATTTCTGGGCCTAAACAACCAGGAAATGATATCGATGTCTACTTGGAACCATTGATAGATGACTTTAAACTGTTATGGGAAGGAGTTAGTGGAGTCTACGATGCAAGACAAAGTGAATACTTTACTCTTAGGGGTTTATTATTCTGGACAATCAACGATTTTCCAGCTTATGGTAACCTTTCTCGGAGTATAGTTAAGGGGTATAATGCATGCCATATTTGCCTTGAAAAAACAAAACCAAAAAGACTAGTGAATGGAGGGAAAATGGCGTACATTGTGCATAGGAGGTTTTTTGGAAGAAACCATCCTTATCGAAGGCAAAAGACTACTTTCAACAACCTTCCAGAACATTCTCCCCCTCCTGTTCCTTTGAGTGGTGAAGAAGTATTGCAAAGAGTGGAGCAGGAAGTTCCAAAGTGGCCTTTTGGGAAAAAAAATCCCCCTCCTCCTTATAAGGGTGGGGACGATGAAACCCGGCCTTGTTGGAAGAAAAAGTCTATATTTTTCGAACTTGATTACTGGAAGTTTCTCCCTGTTAGGCAATGCCTTGATGTGATGCATATAGAGAAAAATGTATGTGATAGTCTTATAGGGACCTTGCTGAATATTCCTGGAAAAACAAAGGATGGGGTGAAAACTCGGTTGGATTTAGTCGAAATGGGTATTAGATTAGGATTGAAGCCTGATCTCGAAGGTCCCAAGAAGGAGCGCTTGCCATTGGCAAGCTGGAACTTAAAGACAAATGAAAAAAGATGCATCTGTGGGTCTTTTTTTGGTATGAAGGTTCCTGAAAGATATTCTTCTAACATATCAAACCTGGTTTCCATGGATGATTTAAGGCTTAGTGGACTTAAATCCCATGATTGTCCCGCCTTAATGCAACAACTCCTCCCTGTTTCCATCCGTGATGTACTTGAAAAGCCGGCCAGAATTGCTGTGATAAGGTTATGTCTGTTTTTTAACGAAATCTGCAGCAAGACTATCGATGGTTCAAGGCTGCCGAAAATCCAAAATGAACTTGTTGAAACATTGTGTGAGATGAAAAAGTACTTCCCCCCATCCTTTTTTTGACATAATGGTTCATCTAAGTGTTCACCTAGTTTGAGAGGTGGAGTTATGGACCAGTTTGTTTTCAATGGATGTATCCATTCGAGAAGTACATGAAGATCTGCAAAGGATATGTTCGAATAGAAATCGGCCAGAAGGTTGCATTGCCGAGTGTTATATTGCTGAGGAGGCGGTTGAGTTTTTAGCGGAAATGTTCGTCGACGACAAGACTGTTGGGATCCCAGCTGTCCCTCGCACAGTAGACAAGCCTACCTCAGGTGCTACAATTGTTAGTGTTTATGGCAAAGTATTTGACCAAGCTCATCTCTGCGTGCTTCAAAACACGGATGAATTCAGAAGCTATTTTGAGTAAGTAATATCCCTCTTTCTAATATTGTGATTTCTGTTAATATTTCATGTAAAGTAAACACTAATCTTCCCTCATTGTGTTGCTGTCTTATTGGTAATTGTAGTGAACACTTGGAATATTTGAAGAGGGAATTTCCTAAATACAAAAAGAATGAAAAGCGGCTTACGGACAAGCAAAATAAGACGTTTGCAGATTAGTTGAAGGAGAGGGTAAGTCCCAATAGAAACAATGTTGGGAATATGCACTGATCATATTCCAAGTGACTTATTTTGAGTTGTTGATTCAAAAAACTAATTCTTATAGTTTTTCGCAGGTTGCTGTTACATAGTGAACCAGATGCTAACATCCCTGAGATTGTCAGGTGGCTTTCAGATAAACCAAGCAATGAAGTACCGACGTTTAGTGGTTACAAAATTGCGGGAGTCTAGTATAACACAAGGAAGCGCAATGATGTTAGATCGACACAAAACAGTGGTGTCTACTTGCTTGCTAAGACACCGCAAGTAGCTACTGCTAGGGATAAAAGGCCAATTATTGATGATATGAGTTTCTATGGTGTGATTACTAAAATATGGGAGCTCGATTATGAAAATTTTAGGATCCCGATCTTTAAGTGTGATTGGGTAGAGAATAGTAGAGGTGTGAAGGTAGATGAGCTTAGGTTCACGTTGGTCAATTTGAATAAGAAAGGTCATTTAAATGACACTTTTGTGTTGGGAAACTGTGTTCAGCAGATCTTTTTTGTTCAAGACCCTGTAGATCCAATGTGGTCAGTAGTTCTAAGAATGCCTACTAAGGATTAGAGTGACTTTGAGGTTGAAGATGAGCTTGGGGACACTGTTATTGCTCACCATCCTATCACCACTATGATGCCATCTATTGAGTTACACAAGGGCGGATCTACACGGTAGGCTTTATCGGCTCAAGCCTAGACAACTTTTTGAACAAAAAATGACCAAGTATATATATATATATATATATATATATATATATATATCTATTGACTTCAGCCCAGGGGAGGATCTACACGGTAGGCTCTATGGGCTCAAGTCTAGACAACTTTTTAGGCAAAAAACGACCAAGTATATATATCTATTGACTTCAGCCCATACCCAAAGAAAAAAAAAAAAACAGGGAGGTAAAGCCGCGTTCTCCCCCAGCCACTTCGAGACGTCAAGCAGTCCTCTCATCTCTTCGCGACTTCGCCTCCACTGGTCCTCCCCTATTTTGCACAGATCAGAAATATCAGAGTATCAGACCCTACGAGGCCGGCGGCTCAGCCTTTTCTTCTCCAATCTCCACCTCTCCCTTCCATTGCCCGATCTAATGCCCAACAATCTAAGGTTTCTCTGACTCTCCTAGTCTCCTTTATGCCAATTTCTTATCTTGTTCGATTTTCTTAATGTGGGTTCACTGGGTATATTCCATTTCACTGGGTATCTTGTTCGATTTGCAGATTTGCAGAGATTCTTGGCTTCTTGCAGAGTTGAAGACTGGAGTGACCGAAGAGTTGGCTGATTGCCTGGGTTTCTGGAAGAGTTCTGGACTTCTGGCCCTCCATGGCTCCATGAATTATGAGTTGGGATTTTGAGTTTTGGGTATAAGTTGATGATTGGGATTGTTGGATTTGTTTAGGGGATATCGGTTTTGGCCTTTTGGGTTTGTTTCACTCGGCTTAGTCTTGCTTGTGTATGGTGTTTGTGTAGATAATATGAGGCTGAAGTGCTGAACTTATTCAAGTGTGATCGATTTCAATTTACTGTGATTAACCATAATCTAAAATTCTGTGATGTGTGGATCATTAACTGAATGTATATATATATATATATATATATATATATATAAGAAGTTCATTCGACAATATAAAGCTACAATTGGTGCTGATTTTGTCACAAAGGAACCTCATGTTGATGACAAATTGGTGACTTTGCAAGTGAATAATTAAATCATTTACTAGAATATGTATTCTCTATATATACACCTGAAACATCAATTAATCTTAGTTCTGTTTGCCACATCTGTGCTATTGTATTTGACAGATTTGGGACACAGCAGGACAAGAAAGGTTTCAAAGTCTCAGGGGCAGCATTTTATGTGGAGCAGATTGTTGTGTTCTTGTTTATGATGTGAATGTTCTAAGATCATTTGAAACACTTCAGAACTGGCATGAAGAGTTTCTCATACAGGTCTTTTAAATTTTTTGTCTTCTGCGGTTCTGCACTATCTAGCTTGTAAGGTTATCCTGATTATCTGAAGTTCTAATTATTGACATCAATAGTTAGCAGGTAGGTCTAGCTGACACTGAGGCATTTCCATTTATACTACTCGGCAACAAAATTGATATAGATGGCGGAACAGCAGAGCAGTATGGACATACATACAATATATAGAGGCTGAGGCATTTCATCATCATTTTTATATCCCCCCTATTATATGTTTTGATTGGAAAAAGTAATAAAGGCATGAGGATGAGCCTCCCATTGGGTTCCAAACCTAAAATATATATATATATATATATATAGAGAAATTTTAAAATTTTTGTGCACTTGTAATTAGCCTAGACGGGTTTCGGATCTTGGATCCGCCACTGGAGTTACATGGTAACTTAGCGAACGAGGAAGAAGTGGGTTACATGCGGGAAGGGGAGGAGGATATAATTGTTGATGAATAATATAGGCAGTTTATTTCTATGAGTTTAAGTTGTTATCCCATATCAATGCCTTCTATGTAAGATTGTACTTTCGTTATTGTTGTTGAATGAAACTGATTGTGGTTCATATTTTTCATGTGATTACTGAAAATGAAGGAAGTTTTTTGTTGCTTGCCATATTATCACTATTTTTATTGTGTTCATTATATCGTGCTTATATTGATTACTGAAACAAAAGTGTATATTCTGGTGTACAAGTTACTAATTAATGTCTCATGTATTTTTTGTAGATAATGGCACAATCTAAATCTGCCTCAACACCGAAGAAGTCAAAAGATAAGGGACTGAAACTGAAGAAAACTCAGTCATAAAAAAAGTCACGTTCCACATCAACTGATGCATCCATTTCTGATAAGAATGGTTCATCTCACAAAAAGGATGAAGAAACCGGAGGTTTGAAGCTACTTAAGCGGCATTGTGTGACAATGTCCCGTATTTCAAGGCGCAAGAGCTTAAGGCAGAAGAGAGTGGTTCTCTTCAACGTAAAAGGGACTCCATGTGGGAAGGTAGAAAAGGAAATGCAATCATATATTGGTGTCTTAGCTCGTAGAAAAATACCAATCATAAGGACAACTTGGAGGACCAGCAAAAGCATACCTGGATGTGTCACGGCTGAGGAGAAAGAGAAAATCTAGTTACGTGTGCAGGTATATATTATTCGATTATTAAATTATTAAATTATTAATGGAACTTATTCCTATGAAATCTACCTTTTGAGTTCTGAACTTGAGTTTCTGCCTATATATTATTAATGATAATAGAATTTGACCTTTTTGTTTATCTTCCTATCACTTAGTCAGAATTGTGTTTGTGTACACATGGGGCATTTGAGATTGGTCCTGAAAAGAGGAAAATTGTACTGGAATCAGCTTCATCAAAATGGAAGGAGTTCAAGTCCCGGCTTACAAGGCATTACATTATGCCTTACTTGGATGACCCTGAATCCTTAAAGTTTCCTCAAGATGATTATAGATTCATCAACAAAGATCATTGGACCCAATTTGTGGCTGAACGGACAAACCCAAAATTTCTTGTAAGTTTTACATTAAGGTTGTTGTGTTAAGTTGTTATATATATATATATATATATATATATATATATATATTAATGTGGTATATGGTGGATTGAGTGCATGTATTTTTCAGGAATTGCGTAGGATTGCACAAGCGCTGCGTGAGAAGAATAAGAATCCCCACAGAATATCCCGTAAGGGATATGCTGGATTGGAGGAAGAGCTGGTAAGTTAACGTAATTGGATAGGTAATTTGTTAACTTAGCTGTTAATTTATCACCACAAGTTTAGTAACTCATATTTTTGCTAGTCTACAACAATGGACGAGGAGGAAATTGATAGAGCAACACTATGGATTGGTGGACAACAAACCAAGCAGGGAACCTTCAAGGATGAAGGAACAAAGAAATGCGCTGACAAAATTGTGAGTATAATTTTGTGAAGTTCAATGTGTACAGTTGGCCTTTTGTTAACTATTATGCTTACACTATGCCAGAAAAGCAATCAGACGACAGAGGAGATCTGTCGTCTGATTAAAAAAATTTCTGTTGTCTAGTACGGTGCCGTCTCTTGGGGCATCAGATGACAGATTTCCTCTGTCGTCTTATTTATCAGACGACATAAATTTGTTAGGTCTTTTGTTGTCTGATGAAATCTAGACATGAGGCTAGTGAATTCAAACGACAGATAAATGTGATGTGATCTGAAAACAAATAACAGTTCCTTGTCACAAGTAACAACATATTTTTCCTTGTTTCTGTTGTTCTTAGATATGTCCAACTAAATATTAAGATTTTATTTTGTTGTTGCTTTTTATTTCAGATGACAATTTTCTGTTGTTTGAATGCACAAGTAACAACATATTTTTCCTTGTTTATGTTGTTCTTAGATATGTCCAACAACATATTTGGATTTCATTTTGTTGTTGCTTTCTAATTCAGATGACATATTTGTATTCTCATTGTGCCACAATTATGTAAATCTAGAAACTACCCAATGCATTCATCAAATATGGAATCCATTCATAAAAAACAATATTTGATTAATCTGTTAGTGCAGCTATACATACATCCATAATGGAGCTAAACTTAGTAAACATCAGTTCAATAACCTATAGCAGTTGGCATGATCAACAAATGGAACCCAAAAAACATTGATATCTCATATTATTGGTCATGTTTGGTGAAGGCGGATTTATGTGGTGCATCAGTCTCTTCAACAGCTGGTTTCGACACTGTTTTTTCGCCTCTTTTCATTTGCAGTGCCTTCATCCTTAGTGTTATTGCTTTAACTTTGGCTGTGTTGTTAGACTGGGGAGTCATGTCTTGAAAGAAACAGATCTGATCAATAGTCAGCAATATGTATATCACACAATTAAGTAAAGGAACCAAATGTCAAAAACTTAACAGCCACATCAACTCACCAAGTAAACAAATATTAGAACAATTCTAGCATCAACGCAATGTTCGGTTCTAGCAAAAATTTCACAGAAAAAAACTAAAAAACCACATGTTCAGTTTGTCACCTAGGGTCAGGTCAAGGCAGAATAGAGAGGGGTTTTTTTTTCCAAGGCGTTGACATCAATTGGGGTTCATATCCATGGCAGAACTGGTACGCTCTTTGGCTTATAATCTTCTTATATCACCCAAACCATACCATTCAGATTGAAAGATATATCTGGGGGGGGGTTCAAACTTTAAGCTAAAACACCAGTGAGCTCTATATATGAAGGAAAGTTAAAAGAATTTGATTACAAAAATTCAATGGATTCAAAATGTTTAAACTTTTCCATACCAAGAATCGAAATCATATCAGGTACAATCTCATGTACTAAATATGGACTTGCTCCAAATCATAAACTCATGCAGGGTATATCCAACATCATATATAGCAGACATAATTAATGATGGAAGGAATGCCAGAGAGACCTACTTAAGGCACTCCAACTTTGATGCTTCAAATATGGCTAATTGGGTGTTCTGTATAACTAGAAGGTGTATCTCATGCATGCATATTACTGGCACCTTTCATTATATTATGATCGACATCCTGACTTTATGAATTGGTGCGCGGTAGCTTTGCATTTTGAAAACTAAATGACAAAAAGCATGTCTAGAAGCTTGAAAGCAAAATGAAGACAAGCAATATATTTAAGCCTTTTCATGAATTGGTGGCATGATTAAACAAAATTAAATTAATTCAATGACAAAAGGCATGTCCAGAAGCTTGAAAGCAAAACGAAGACGAGCAATATATTTAAGCCTTTTCATGAATTGGTGGCATGATTAAACAAAATTAAATTAATTCAACTGGCGGTGGTATATATGATCAAATAGAATAAATTGGTAGAGAAGAGTATGAAAGGATGGGTTCGTACCAATTTCAAACTCAAACACCAATTGCTCACTTGAAAGTTTGAAGAAACTGCATATATAGAATATATTGAAAACAATTATATGGATACATATATGAATCATGAGCGAAAGAAAACAAAAGCACCCTAGAGGACTGACCTTCCTTAATTCAAAGCTAGGTGGGAATACATATATGTAGTTTCCTCTTACTTGAGACAACTTGCAGTCTCAGTTGACCCAGCTTGCCTTGCCATCTCAATCAAGCAAATACAGTTGTAGAAAACACGTAGCGGTCCCATGTATCACAACTCATGTTCTGCAAAAGATAGGTATTGGAATTCAGGAGAAAAGGAAGACACATAAAGACTTAATAATGTTTATTGAGCAATAGTCATACCAAGAAAAATCAAACTAAAATCAAGGTTTCAGGATTTTGTTCATTACTAATTCCATGTTTCGGGTGAATTAGATTTGACCACAAATTTTCAGTACAAAACACTGCTTCAGTAGTAGAAAAAAAGCCAAAGGAAATTGATAAGCTCTAGAAAGGCAAATGCATGGTCACAGTTTGTATTCCTTTTGTTGCTTTAGTGTCATCTTCAAATGAGGTTTAGTCTAGACTGGATATTAATAATAGGAAATGGCAGTGTACTGCAGAAACTTGTATCCACCTTAACCTCTTGTTAATCAAAACCAAACTGATGCAGTACGTTGAAACTACATTGAGATAAAAAGAACACTTTTATATGAATTGAATGAAACTAAATTGTCTTTATTCTAAAGATAATCGAAGCAAACGCATCTATACTAGAATTAATTTTATGCAAAATAACAGTGATGAAGCAAATAGAATCGGACTTTGATCCAAGGTGACAAATATTTGTAAACTTTTGTTTAACTGCAGGGTCACTATAGCATGAAACCATTAATCTCATTGCTCAGATTATCCCAAACTATTACATACTAAATTCCCAAACCATAACATCCCTAACATACTAAACAAACTAATACATGAGCTATTTAGTTTGTTGCTTCTCCTCAGACCCGACCTCTCAAATCTAAAAATTTTTAAGTGGCAAACTTTCAAATTGAATGTTGACCTGGGTGATCCTTCTATGCCCAACTTAGCAATGACTTTAACTTATAGATCCCTACTACCATATTAGATCTGCTTAGCAAACACATTTCATTACTCTGGAACACACTTAATGGCTTCCAAATTAAAGCAACCTAGCTTCTAATTAGAAGAAGTGGATTTGAATAAAGTGCTGAGAATGTTTTTGATTTGATTTCAGAAAGAGACATAACACCATAACAGAGGTTAAAATAATTCCCCTTCATGTTGGGGGTATGAAAGAATAAAAACAGAAGTACCTAATTGAAATCAAGACTGAAACTTTAGTGTAGAATCCAATCCAAATCACCAAACCCATAAACTAAATGAGGATAATCAACAAAAATCTACTTACATGAGACTTGTCCTTTCGACTTGAACAACGGTCACAAACCTGAAAACTCCTCTCTGCAAATGGCGTAACCTTGATCAGTGTCCTTAGCAAGAATAGAGATTTCTATAATGAAAAGTTTGCAAATCCTTAGCCAAAACGAGCAACTTGGTGTGTTTATAATGAAAAGAATCAAGTAATGCATGTCCCTTATTTAACCCTTATACTATGCAGTCTTATCTACTTTGGTCTAATAACCTATCACTAAATTTCTCTTGCATGTAAATAAAGCAGAATAGCAACTAGCATATACTACAAGAAAAACTTACCATCTGCCCTTGCTCAGCACTTTTCTTAACCTCAAAGCCTTTTCTTCTCTTGCCCTTAGAAGGCTTGTCCTCTATTTCTTTAGTAGAGCTGTCCATCATCCTCTTGTTCTCCAGCTAGAGTGTTCATATGCAAAAATCCTACACATAATAAATTCCAGCTTATAAATGATATGTAGTTTTAACAAGAAATTGATACAGCTAAGTTATGTGCTCGAACCAAGATATAAGTTAAGGCCATTACCAGATGGACACCATCAAATAACAAACTAAACAAATTAGTAAACCAAAAAACTCAATTATCAGCTGGAGCAATTAATACAATAGTATATTCCAAGTGCATGCCAAAAACTGTAATTGAACAAAAGGGCAGCATGCAACAGGTACTCTCAACAAAGGAAATACAAAAACCAACCACAAAACATAAACCAACACTCGTGGAAACTTACGAATAAAGGGAAAAAATAAAGAACCAATGAATAAATATATGTGGAGCAAGTTAGGGGAACTTAGGCAAACACAATCACTTGTAATGCATGACATGCAAAAATAATAATGGTATCTACTATAGGAATAAATACAAATTATAAACCTGGATACTTAGACACAGCAGCTCTGCAAGTCTCTTCAAGGTAACCCTTGAGTAATTCTTTGAAACAACTAGAATATTATGCAAAAGCATCACATGTATAAGAAATTGATTGCAAACCAAACAGTGAATTAAAAAGGCAGAAAAGTATATGTGTGATGTCTAGGGAAAACCTACATGTTTATTTATCTTCTGCCTTATCTTCAGCTGCTTTGTCATTTATAAAGATCCTCCAAGCATATTCTTCTCATTGGAAGCCTAAAAACAAAGCTTTTAGGAGGTTCAAGTCATTGGAAGGCGGAAGAGACTAAGAAAATTAGAAAGAGAGTGTGTAAATAAGTGATATAGTTTACCCATGAGAATACTTGAGAGTCAGAAAGCCATAGGAGCTCATGGGTTTAGAATCTCTTCGAAGCCAAATCAAAACTGAACACCATGAACAATATTGCATCATACTAAATATGCATCATAAAATAGAAAAATGAAAAGTAAAAGAAGAGTTAGAGAGTGAGTTATATAAGTTCCTGATCAAGCCAAAACCCAAAAAAGAGAATTGTAACATACAACTCAATAGACATCACAAAAGAAGATTGACAAAAATCAAAGCTACTACTTACTCCGAAATTGAACCCATATATGTGGGAAATTAAAGTTGCCTTTTGAAGGTAGACAGATTGGAGCACCCAACCTTCGTACGTAGTTACATCTAACCTCCTATAAAATCCAGATCTGAAATCAAATTTTTGTTCATAAAAAGAATCGAACGAATCAAAATCGAATCAATTGATAAGGAAATGCCTCAAACACTTTAGCCAAAGTTAAATGCCTCAAAGACTAATCAGTTTAAAACTTGTGGCGATACAACCTATGAAAGTAATGCCAAGGAGCCAAGCCCCCACTTCCATAAACCTGCCACCAACAAAACACATATATCAACTCAAATTTAAATAACCCAATTGCTCACAGCCCCACAAACTTTGAAAAGCAAATGCACATGTTACATGATGTTTGAACATGCAATTCTCTAATGCTCAGTACATAATATGATGATTTGTTTCAATCAATGTTATCTAACTAGGTTCATCAACAAATGTAGCAGTTGCTTTAATCAACAAGAAAAACCAACCAACAAACAAACTAATGGCATTTGTATTCTTCTATTATACAAATGTCTAGACCTACAGCTATCTCTTAATCAAATAGCATAAACACACACCAAGCTTATCATTTTCAATGTATATTTCTAGTTTTACCCAGAACATACTTAAAGCAGACTTTTGTTAACTTGTACCAATCTAAGGAAAAAATTGAAGATCCCATTTTCTAATTATAATTAAATTGAGAGAAAAGAATCAAATTAGTATTGAAAATTGCTTTCATATTACCTTATGAATCACGAAGGCATCCAAAATTAGGAGGTCATTGTTAAAGAAGGAAGCCTTGTCATGTTCTGAAAGCGGGTCAAAGAGGAATCAAACTAGAACTACCTCTCTAACCAATTCTGCAAAAATAAAAATCAAGAGCAAAATCAAACCAAAAAAACCCCAAAACCAGAAGAACCCTAAAAGCTCAAATTAAAAAAACATTGTCTTTGAGAGAAAAGCCTTCCGGGGACTGGATCTGAACGGAGGGTTAAGCAGGAAGAGGAAGAGGCGGAGGCGATGTAGAGGTAAGGCCGTCCATGGCCTAGACGGTGTTCTCTTTCATGGCGTCACCGTGGTACTTGACTACACTGGTCTTGGCACTGAACTTCTGGATGAAGGGTAGGGATTCGGAGAGAATCTAGGGAGGCTGCAGGGTTTTGAGAAAGAAATTTATGGGAGAGATGGAGACAAAGAGAAAGGGGATTTTGTTGGTAAAGGAGAGAAAGAGAATGGGAGAGCGAACGAGCAGAGATGGGAAAAGAAAAAGAGAAGAGCCGTGGAAAAAAAGCGAAGTCATTTGCAACTAAGCCAAAAAGAAAAGGAAAAAAAATATAACTTACCTTATTCAGACAACACAATTTCTTAACTGTGTTGTTTGAATATCACTCTATTGACTATTCAGCTATAGGGTTTGGGCATTTGAGAGGGAAAAGCCTAAAACTTGTTGGAGGGAAGTCTGAAATTTCTGCTAGGGTTCAATATAGAAAATTTTCATCTTTTCAGACGACATTTAAGTGTCGTCTGAGTCTGACCATATCTTCAAAATGAAACAAGCATGGTTTCTCATTGTATTCAGACAACACATTTAATTTATGTGTCGTCTGAGTTTAGTCTGAAACACTCAGACGATAGAAAATGACCATTCTGTCGTCTGAACTCTGTTGTCTGATAGCTTTTTTGGCATAGTGTTATTTAATATTTTGTAAATGTGAGCAGAGGAACTTGAAGGAAAAGATTGCTAGTGGAGAACTAAGCACTAATGGAAGTGATGATGTGTTAACTTTAGCTTTGGGCAATCTTGAGAATGGTGGTAGAGTGCGAGGGGTGGGAGGCTATGTGAATCCCTCATCTTACTTTCCCTTCCATAAACGCAAAAGGGAGAGCTTCCAAGAGACGGTTCGGTTAAGTGTGCAAAAAATATTAGAAGAGGAAAGAGATAAGATCATTAAAGAGGCGAAGCAGCAGGCAATAAAAGAAGAGAGAGAATTTTGGGTTCGTAAGTTAGCACATATAGAAGCAAAGATAGATGCAAGGGAGGTTGGGAAAGCAGCTAGTTCTCCATCAGCACTAGAGAAACACATTCCACATGGATCTGCCCAAGGTAGTTGTTCACAGACTGGATGTCCAACATTTGATGAAGCTCGATGTGGTCAAGTGGGAGACAAAGTATTGAATCTTGTGGATGGAAAATCAATTCATAAAGCTATTGATGTAATTGAGGAAAGGGTATTGGGATGTAAAAACAAAGTTTCAAAGAGGAGGGAGTGTGATGGAAAATATGTTTCCAACTCCAAAAAAGAGGAGGAGCTAAGCAAGTTGAGTGATCAAGAAAAGAAACAGGTGGCTGATCATGGAGTTCAGGGACAATTAGTTGGGGAGAAGTTGGTTAGTTATTTAAACAGTTGTCTATATTTATTGCAAAGTAGTATAGTTTTTATTGATTGTGGACTATGCACACACATAATGTATATATCTATGTTTGATTTTAAAATTCCATCTTTTTTGGGTGTTTCAGGTACAAGGAACTGAGATTGAGGCCAAGTTCACATTAGGTTCAGTTGATCATATTGTAGCTCTTGGCACTGTTATGGAACACAATGACCCCTCCCAAGTTTGTCATGGTTATCCGCTAGGGGATAGTAATTTGCGTGTTTCAGTCTCTGTTGCAATTGAGGAGAATGCCTTAGTTCCATTTGCTGTGGGTGATGAAATACGAACTGTTAGGCAGGCCATGGGGAGTTAGGTAGCATGGCCGAAAGAGCTTGTCATAATGTCACTTGTGAAGGAACGTCAGTTCTCGTAATAATTGTAATATATATATATATATATATATATCCAAACATTGATCTGTTCATATTCTATTTGCTTAAGCTTGCAGCATATAAGATTAGAAAATCTAATATTAATTATGTATGTGTAGAAACTTGAGAAGAGGAGAAAAAAGAAAGTGGTACAAGAAGACGATCTCTCTGAGGATGAGTTTAGCCTACAATCATTGGCAGCTTCATTACCAAATTCATTGAGGATGTTGTGCATGTGGGGTGAGGTTGGATTCAAAGATGGGAAGGCTATCACCATTCAAATTGAGGCTGAAGTGTTTGGGCGTGCACGGAAAACATTTATACTAGGACAAGACATGCGCAGAATTGCAACCATGAGAGAATTGACTGGTAACTGCATAGTCATATACCAGAGGTAAATTTCATGAATCTGTTTCTATTAAGTACCAAAAGTTATCTGATTGGTGTATCAATGTGAATAATCTGTTGCTGGATTCAAATTGGTGTATATGCTTGTAATTAGGTACCTCTATGATGTCCTCAGTCAGTATAAAATGTTGGATATGGTTGCTTTTAGTGACCCTACGATGATTGGTGCAATTGGGTGTGGGAAAGGCCAGGAAAGATCCCAACATATAAAGGAGAGGCTGATATCTGCAAAACCTGGACAGATTTTCATGCTACCATATAACTCAGTGTAAGTATCGGCAACTTAGTACTAGCTATTGTTATATATGTAATACTTTGCTTGTAGTGATACATATGGGCCGTTGATGAAAATCTGATTATATTGTCATATAGTAAACATTGGGTGCTAACTATTGTTGATCCCGAACAAGAAATTATCTATTTTATGGATCCTATGAAGAGGTGATTACCCACTGGAGAATGGGTTTCCATTGTTGATAGGTAAGTGATCAGGAATATACAAGTTTGAATAATGTATGTTGGGGTAGCATGACTATTTCTTAAAACCTGATTGTGTGTGCATGTGTTATGTTTTAGTACAATATCCATGTATAATGCACACAAGGGCAGGAAAGGCCGAAGTTCGCTTCTATGGAAAAATTTGTTGGTATGTACATTTTCGCTATGTTAGATTCTGGAATGTTTAGAAATTCGCTATGTTGGATTCTAAAATTTGCTTATAAGTATTGTGGAAGCAAATTTCGATTAGGTTCCCATGATTATTAATTTAGATTCTTTTTTTTTTTGCTATGCTGGATTTACTGCTTTTAGGGTATTCCTCCTCAACCTAACAGCAAGGAGTGTGGCTACTTTATCATGCGATACATGAGAGACATCATTGAGGATAAGGACTTTTCATTTGTTAATTAATAACAAGGTACAATTAAAGCTTGTTTATTCTGTTTGTGTTCCAACAAGCTTTTTATGGTAATTTTGACTTGGGTTACTTGAATTTTTTTTTTCAGTGGGAGAGGAGAAGCAACCATGTTTATACCCAAGTGGATATTGATGAGATGAGGAATGAGTGGGCTAGGTTTGTGGTTAATAGATATGTGTAGAAGCCATCGCATATGTTTTTGGAAAGCATTATGAATTTTTGCTTGTGTTGATAGATATCGATCACATGAAACAATTATCAGCTTTTGATTAATGCATGCATTTGTCTAGCTAGACTAGGAATGCTTTCTTTGTTTGTTTGGTAGTTTAATTATCTACTTTGGATGTTTAGTTGTACTCAACAAATTCAACTTATATAGTTACATTAATGATATGGATCAATGTGGCTTTATATGTATTGTTCATTTGGTAATGTACTGTTTTTGTGGTAATATACATGCAGCATTGTTTCTGAAAAATTGTTCCAGCTAGTTAGGTCACGATTGAACAAACAACAGTTCACAACCATGTTGTGAGAACCAAGCTCATACAACAGATCGTAAAATAATCACACCCAGTTTTTATAATGCTCACACAATGGTTGATAAAAAGAATATGTTGTATGAGTTCTCCTCACACAATTCGATAAGGCAATCTCAATTGTCCAAGGTTCAGTCATACAACACAATGCAGAATAATATGTTGTCTCACTGTAAAAGGATTCAAAATTAAGGCTTCTCGTACAACAGTTACTAGATGTTAACCAATTCGATTACAATATTCACACCACAGTTAAGACAATATAGCTGTTGTGTGAACAAACAACCAACAACAAAAAATAACAAAATTCTGTTGTGTGAGATTCATAACACACAACAGAAATAAAATTATCCCTGTTGTCTGAATCAATCAACAGACAACAGATATCATTTCATTGAGTTGTCTGTTATTTATCTCAGACAACAAAGAGAAAATTCTATCTGTTGTGTGTTATGAATTTGTTGTGTGTTATGAATCTCAGACAACAAAGAAATCACAACTGTTGTGTGTTATGAATCTCAGACAACAGCTAAATTTCATTTTCTGTTGTCTGAATGGCCATGTCAATGTCGAGGCATCCCCGCAGAATTCGCACAATGAAAATAATTATATGTTGAGGAAATGAATATTGGACAACAGTGAAATCACCGTTGTGTGATTTTTCAATCACACAACACTCGTTTAGACCACAGTGAGGCTGGTCATCACACAACTACAAATACCCGTCGTCTGATTAACTTATTGTAGTAGTGTTAACTTCTGAAGGCCAAGTGCAAAGCACTCACTATATGAATGTAAACAAATACAAGATGAACTTACAACCAATACTAATAGCTCTAATCTCAGCTACCTCTAACTAGACTCACTCTAGCTGATTGCAAACTCATCACCTATCTTGTTCACTACCTCCAGATATGCTTGCAATTGTCTCATCAGATTAAGTCGTATTGACCGCGACTATAAAACCCTCGAGACTTACACACCTCGACTCCCAACTAATCTCGTAGGACACTCGAGCATGTGATATGAGATGTATAACATGAAGATGATTTTTACCTTGTTAATCACTTTAACATTGAATGAGTGGATTAACAACTCTCAATGAAGCTCATGAGTTTTTCTATGAATGAAAACTTTCTCAAATAACAATGGATGAATAAATATGATTTCAAGAAGTGTAGTAGAAAGAAAATAATTTTCTCCTATGTGTTTGTGCAACAAATATCCTAAGACATCAAGGGAATATAAAACTCATAAAAAAAAAAAAACTCTAAAGAAATATTCCTAAAGAAATAGATAGTTAAAAACAAATATATATATATATATATTTTCAAATAAGGGATTAGGGGATATTAGTTCTTCGGAGGCAGACAATATAGGGAACTACTGCCACCCTCCATTCTTAAGAAGAAGGGTCTGCCACACTTTGAGAACACACAACACTCGTTTAGACCACAGTGAGGCTGGTCATCACACAACTACAAATACCCGTCGTCTGATTAACTTATTGTAGTAGTGTTAACTTCTGAAGGCCAAGTGTAAAGCACTCACTATATGAATGTAAACAAATACAAGATGAACTTACAACCAATACTAATAGCACTAATCTCAGCTACCTCTAACTAGACTCACTCTAGCTGATTGCAAACTCGTCACCTATCTTGTTCACTACCTCCAGATATGCTTGCAATTGTCTCATAAGATTAAGTAGTATTGACCGCGACTATAAAACCCTTGAGACTTACACACCTCGACTCCCAACTAACCTCGTAGGACACTCGAGCATGTGATATGAGATGTATAACATGAAGATGATTTTTACCTTGTTAATCACTTTAACATTGAATGAGTGGATTAACAACTCTCAATGAAGCTCATGAGTTTTTCTATGAATGAAAACTTTCTCAAATAACAATGGATGAATAAATATGATTTCAAGAAGTGTAGTAGAAAGAAAATAATTTTCTCCTATGTGTTTGTGCAACAAATATCCTAAGACATCAAGGGAATATAAAACTCATAAAAAAAAAAAACTCTAAAGAAATATTCCTAAAGAAATAGATAGTTAAAAACCAATATATATATTTTTTTTTCAAATAAGGGATTAGGGGATATTAGTTCTTCGGAGGCAGACAATATAGGGAACTACTGCCACCCTCCATTCTTAAGAAGAAGGGTCTGCCACACTTTGAGAACACACAACACTCGTTTAGACCACAGTGAGGCTGGTCATCACACAACTACAAATACCCCCCCCCCAAAATCCCCTTATTTTATTAATGCAGAAGAAAACCAATACAAAATAGTTAGGGGGACCAGACCAAAACCCAACCTGAAATAACAGGGAAGAGACAAGTCCTCTTTTCATGTCCTAGTAAAACAAAGTAAAAGAACCAAGCAAAAAAAAAACTGATTTATCCTTAAATAAAATGCTATACATAACTTACCAAATCAATCAAATAAAATGCAATCCTATAAATTAGATACATGATTTATTTCAATTGAAACTCGTCTATAATGGCAAACTAACATTAAACATACACATATGGAAGCACACATCTGATGGAAAATTTACTGTGAAGAGTGCTTTTAACAGCATTGGTGATCATTATCAACCTGGTGATGGTATATGGAAGTGTATCTGGAGCTTAAATATACATCCAAAATTGAAGATTTTTGCTTGGTTACTAGCCAAGAAAAGATTGCTTACCAATGCGCATCGTGCTCATAGACATCTCACTCATGACCCAAGTTGTATTCACTGCCCTGGTGAGTCTGAGACTCTTCTTCACTTATTTAAAATCTGTCCTAAAGCTTCTACTATATGGAATGAGATTGGTATGCCTGTCACTATGGCTAGAGCCTTTAGACTGGACTGGGATGATTGGATTGCAGCAAATTTGTTGCAGAAGAATTGCACTTTCCTTGGTTTTCAATGGTCTCAGCTCTTCATTTATATTTGCTGGTTTATTTGGAAATGGCGCAATAAAAGCATCTTTGATACTAATTTTCAGAAACCTCACAACGCCGCTTCTGTAATAATTCATTACATTAGCGAATGGGCTAATGGTAACATGAAACCCAGAGGTAACTCTATTATGAGAACTGAAATGCTAAGCTGGCTGAAACCCTCTCCTGGTCATTTCAAATTGAATGTTGATGGTTCTAGAACCCATAGTGGGTTGATTGGTGCTGGAGGAGTTATAAGAGACAATGATGGAAACTGGACCTATGGCTTTATGAGAAATCTGGGCAATGGTGAAGTGCTTAAAGTTGAGGCATGGGGTTTAATGACTGGTTTATCCATTGCCAGGGAGTTGGGTATTACACATATTGAAGTTGAAACTGACTCAGCTGTTCTTATGCAGCTCCTGATGCATTGTGACATTGATCTTCATCCTTTGGGAACCTTATTATCCAACTGTCAAACTATGCTCAATTCCTTTGAATTTCATTCCATACAAAACATTCATCGGGAGCGAAATATGGTAGCTGATGGATTAGCTAAGAGAAGTACTGATCAAGAGCTTGGATTATGCAGGTGTCCTTTAGCTCCTTCCTTTATTTGTCAAGCCATGCTTGATGACGATGATGGCTTTGCTAGGCCTAGAGTGTTCAGATCAGTTGAGGCTTTTTAGTTGTTAGTTTTTTTTTCTTGTTCTGGGTCTTGGACCCCCATTGTACCAAAAAAAAAAAATGCTATACATAACTTACCAAATCAATCAAATAAAATGCAATCCTATAAATTAGATACATGATTTATTTCAATTGAAACTCGTCTATAATGGCAAACTAACATTAAACATACACATATGTCTTTCAGACCACTTAAGGATTGAAACATAGTCTTCAATCCCTTCATGCAATCACACAAAAAAAAAATGCTATGAGATGCAATGAACGAATTACCTTTTCAGAGAATCATCTAGGATCAATTTATAGAAGCCTGAATTTCACCTTGAATATCATGCACCGATGATTCAGCCATACTCAAATATTCGAATATCATGCACTAGTTATTATCAATATAAATCAATATGATAAATTAATAATCAGAAAATAATACTACATGCACATTTAATTAAAAATAAATGTCCACTCACTGAAATTTGGCTATGATAGCCATCCAACGAATTCCTCCTCGAGCTCGATCTGCATGTCGTCCTGAACAAAACGATAATCATGAATAACGGATTTCAAGAATTGAAATTAAATTAATGAAAACAAAACCGGAACCCCTAATCGATAATTCGTTGAAAGCTCGAAATCATATCAGAACAAGTTCAAACTTCATAGGTTATTTTGACTTAATAATTCAAACAACCTATCCAAAAATGGGGTCGATCTAACGATCAGATCTTCCTGAATTGAAAATAGAATTTTTGAAACTTCAGAAATTCCTATCGATTCCAAAGTTCATCATATTACTACCGAACTATATTCACATGCTTGTAACGATGAGCTCTACCAAGCACATCAAAGTTAAAAGCCAGAAACATTTGGACGAGCCCCTACGTGCCGCCTACTCAGACCCCGAATTGGGTAGCAAGATCTATGCCAAATTGTTCATTACAACATCCCCAACAAGTTTTACAACCACCACAATGTTACGTCTCGTACCTATTTTTATAGGTTTATTGGTAGTTTGGACATTAACCAATCGAAATCTTTACTTTTACATTCATTTCAAACATTTAGCAGGAGCTTTGAAGTTGACTTTTTCTTTGATTCGTTTATCCAGGCAACTTCCCTCATGAAAATTGTAGAGGACATTATTGGGACATGGGACATGTAAAAATCGGAGTTCGATCGTATGAATAAAATAGGGTCTACATATGTTTAATGTAAGAATGATACTTTTTCAAATGCATCCCACAAAGTCTCTGGGCCCAGATGAGATGCCTCCACTCTTTTTTCAACACTATTGGGAGACCAATAGTGAAGACATAACGGAGGTGGTTAAAAGCTTTTTACATCTGGTCAGCTTCTCGGGCAGATTTTTATGCACATATGTCTTATTCCAAAGGTTGGTAACCTGGAACAGATGTTTGATTTACACCTTTGTTATTTACAATATTAGCTCGAAAGTCATTGCAAATAGACTGAAATTGGTATTACCTAATTTGATTTTCCCTTTTCAAAGTGCCTTTGTGCCAGGGCGTTTGATCACAGATAATATTCTAGTGGCTAATGATATTTCTCATTGCGAGAATAATAAGAGGGAAGGCAGTGATGGTTTTATAGCATAGAAACTTGATCTAAGCAAAGTTTATGATAGAATGGACTAGGTTTTTCTCAAGAAAGTGATGAACATATTCGGATTTGCTCGGGATTGGATTGAGATGGTGATGCAATGTGTAACTTCAGTGAGATATTCTTTTCTAGTGAGGGGAAAACCTCGTGGTATATATGGTTACTCTGAGGAGAGGATTGCGTCAAGAGGATCCTTTATCACCATATTCGTTCTTGATTGGAGTGGAGGAGTTCTCTTTCTTGCTACAAAAAAAAAAAAAAAAACAAGAATTAGGTCTGCTACCTAGGATTGAGGTAAGTGACAATGCTCATTCTGTAAATCACTTGTTATATGCGGATGATAGTATGATTTATGCACATGCTTCATTGTTGGTATGTCATGAGTTACAGGATCTAAATGAGACCTATGGTAAAGTTTATGGTCAACTAGTTAACTTTGATAAGAGCTTCGTGGTTTTTAGCAAGAACGTGCCGGATATAATGAAAGATGAAGTATCAAGTTTAATGGGGGTTGAGGTAGTGGATTCACATGAAAATTATCTTGGTTTGCCAACCTATGTGGGGAGGAAGAAAATGGCCACATTTCAATATGTCAAGGATAACTTGGCCAAGAAGGTTTCTCATTGGCAAGGGAAATTGCTAAGTGAAGCAGGGAGAGACATGCTAATCCAGGTTGCAGCTCAAGCTCTACCTACTTATGCTATTAGCGTCTTCCAGTTAATGAAGAATTTTTAACACTTGGAACAAATGCATGTGTGAGTGTTTCTGATGGGGTAACACAATTGATAAAAAGAAAATTAATTGGAAGACTCGGAAGGCTTTGTGAAATCTAAAGGAAGAAGGGGGATTACAATTTAGTAGTTTATCTACGTTTAATTTCGCAATGTCGCCAAAATGGGCTTGGAGTGTGATTTCTAATCCTTTGTCTCTTGTTGCTCGGATGTACAAAGCAAAATATTATCCGGAGGATTCATTTTGGTTGGCACCCCCTCATGCTTCTCCCTCCTATTCATGGAGGAGTATTTTCTCAACTAGAGAGGTGCAGAAATGTAGCTCTTACTAGCAGATTGGGGATGGTTCAGCTGTGAAGACGATTTGCTCGGACTGTTGGGTGCCAGTCCTAGTGAAAGTACTGGTGCAGTGGAGGCAGTTCATGTATAAAGAACTTGATCACTGAGACTGGTTGTTAGGACATTCCATTGATTAATCAATTGTTTGGTTTGGAAGAGGCTGAAAACATAGTAGATGAGTCATCTTCTGCTTTTTTTCTTTTCTGACTTCTTGTTTTTATGTAGAATCTACTTGTTATGTCGTCCTCTTCTTCATCTTTTGTTTCTTCCTTTTCTTCATTTTCTGTTTCTTCCTCTTATGTTTCTTCATCTTTTGTTTCCTCTGCCTGTTGCTTGTATGCTCTTCTATTCGTTGTGCTCTTCTTCTGCCTTATTTGTTCTAGCTTCTGTTGTAGTGTGTCTTGCCTTGATTCCTCAGAACTAGAGCTCTCAACTTCTTTTGTGTGTTTTGGTCTCACCATTCTGCACATAAAGAAAAGCAAATTCATTATTGGCTATCCATAATTGAATTACTGACTCCCAATAAAACTTTTGTTATCTCCTGATAAATTTTTATTGTCTCTCAATAAACCTCTTAAGACTTTCAAAATAAAAAACATATTCATTTTCACTAATTACTGACCCCAAACCCCCCCCCCCCCCCCCCTAATAATCCTCCTAAGAATTTCAAAATCAAGAACATATTTATTTTCACTGAACCCCCAAATAAACTTTTATTACTCCCCAATAAAATTTTATTGCCCCACCCTCCAATAAACCTCCTAAGACTTTCAAAATCAAGAACATCTTCATTTTCACTGATTATTGTCTCCCAATAAACTTTTATTGATCCCAATAACTGCTAATAAATCTTTATTTTCACTAATTCACATGTTATTGTTGCTCAATAAACACAAAACAATATATATATATATATATATATCTGAATCTATAATAGAAATGAACATATAATGGACATATAAACTCTAGATTTCACAGATTTTCAGACATGCAAACCCTAGATTTCTCATCAATGAACTCGATAAAGAAAATTAGGCTAACAACAACTGTAAAACAAAGAGTAATCAATTTCACAAAATACGTCAAAATTTCAAAATGAAATCGGAGATTGAAATTTTACCTATTTTGATGAATCTAAAGCCAGGGAATTTGAGTCGTGGTTTACTCGGGGGGGGGGGGGGGGGGATTAGAATTTGAAACGATAGAAAAAAAAAAAAACCTAATGTGGGATTGGGTTTTTATCTCTCAGTGGCTGTTTGTAATTATTGTATTTTTAGAGCTTAAAAGTGATTTTTTCCTTTTAAATGGGCTAAGTGAAAACCCTAAATGTAAAATTGTTATAAAATGAGATAACTTGCTTATTAGAAAATAAAGAATATGAAGAGCGAAGAATAGATGGGGGAAATATGTATATCTTCTCATTCTCATTAGTTCTCTTTAAATAGGGGTAGAGTTATTTGTTGATCACACTAACTTGGTGATCACTCATAAGATAGCTTGGTGATCATTGTCAAGGTTACTTGGTGACCACTCTTATAGTTTCTTGGTGATCACTCACAAACTTCCTTGATATTATATATATCATGAAGATACTAGCTAGTGAATATTACAAATTGACTCCAAAATAATTGTGTGGAGAGCCGCACAAAAGTAGTATTTACAACAAAAATGAGATTGTTATAAATTAACGATGATTGTCCTACATATCCACTGGTTTTAAAAGACCAAGCTCTTAACCAGGGATGGAGTCAGGTAGTGGTATGAGACCCCCTGTGCCCCACTATGATTTTTTTATTTTATTTTTAGGGCAAAATACTAGTTACTACCTTGTGATTTGGATCCAAAATCAATTCAGTCTCTAAACTTCCAATTTAATCAAAAACACACATGGACTATAATTTATCATCTAATAGGTCATTCTATGAAATAGAACTGTTAAACCGCTGATGTGGCATGCTACACAGCTCCGGTGGGGCCCACTTAGTTGGTAAAATTTCCAAATTAACCCTGACTCTGATCGGGTTCATCCTCCTTCCTCCTCACACGTTGAAGCGGCAAGGTTGCCCTGCACATTGAGTAGTGGGCAATATGAACCCTAGCATCACGTCTCCAGCTGCGCCGAATCAAGTTTGGCCAGAATCGTCCTCAGCTAGTCTCACCTTCAATCTCCCATTCTCTGAATAGGGTCATGGGCTCACAGAGACGCCAAAAATGAGTCTTGACGGCATTGTCGTTGGTGGGGACGGCCACGGCCCTTCATCAAGAGTTGCTGCATTGCTCTATCATGTTGCTCTCGCACCACTTTGCTCTCTTTTGATATCTCGTATTCTCTTTGTTACTTGAAGCGGTAGTCTGATCAACAAGAAGACAGAGTGAGACAAGCTTAATTCATTAATGGAAGTGGTGGTGTATAAGTTTAATTGATTAATAAACAATTGCTTTGTTTGTAGAAGTGGTGCTGTCAGTGATAAGTGTGAGAAAATAATGGAGGCCAAGCTTCATTGTTTAATTTGACCAGGCATTCAAACTTGAACATGTCTTATTTCTAGAAACGGTGCTGATAGAAGACAAAAGAAATGGAGGCAAAGTTTAATTGATGATCAATTGCTTTGTTTTTTAGAATCAGTGCTGTGTGTGATAAGAAAGAAGACAAAAGAATGGTGGTAATTATAATTGATTTCAATTTTGCTCGAGGCAGTGCTATACATGATACAACAAGGAGACGAAAAACAAGTTTAATTGATTATTTTGGTGAACAAAAGTATTGATAGAGGTGGGTCTACTAGTACAAAAATTGAATCAGACGACACCTCTGAGACGACACATTACAGTTTTCTGTCGTCTGATTGATTTTTATTTTTTTGTACGTCGTTTTTATAAAACCTGTCGTCTGATATGGAATTATAAACTAGTTCACAAGACGTTTAAGGATAAAACTGTTGTATGACCCTAAAAAAATTGAGCGGCAAGTTTCCCACCATGTCTGTGGTGCCAAACCTCATCTCAAACCCGAAATTCCCCCCCAATATGTATTAATCATACGATGAGAACACAAGATGTTTAAGGATAAAACTGTTGTATGACCCTAAAAAAATTGAGCGGCAAGTTTCCCACCATGTCTGTGGTGCCAAACCTCATCTCAAACCCGAAATTTCCCCCCAATATGTATTAATCATACGACGAGAAACAATAAAACTGTGGTCTGATTAACATGTTTGGCAAAAAGGAAGAAGATTTCCCACCATTAGTTTTCTCCAACTTCCTAACTAGGGAAGTCAAATTGATAGGAAACAAATTTCAAATTTAAAACTCATGTACTCAGACGACATTGTTATAAAATATTTCCGTGTGAGTCTTCGTAGAGCTTGTCCAAATTCATAGCGCAAGGCTTGAAAGTTGAAACCCTACACTTGAGCAAAAATAAAAAATAACAACAGACCCTCACTCCTCACTCTTGACAGCGCTCCACTCTCTCTCTCGACACAAACCCAAAACCTTTGCTCTCTTCTTCGACAAAGTTCTCTCTCTCTCTCTCTCTCCTCGAAAATCCCCGACCTCTCCCCTCTATAGACCCTATCTCTTCCTCGACAAACCCCAACCAAAGCGCTCTCTCTCTTCGACAAAACCCGACCAAAACCTAATGGGTAATTCGAGCTCTACTCCAACCGGGCTCAAGCCAACATCAAATCCAAAAATCTCACAGGTAACAACCCCCTCTCTCTTGGAATTTCCGATGCCTGGTCTTCCTCGTCTTCTTCTTTCGTTTCTGAGACCTAAAATTGCGTTTATTGTGTGATCTGATTGATTTGGGGTTTTCTGGTTCAGAGGCAGTAGAAAACCTAATGGGTAACCTCTAGGGTTCTTCAGATCTTCGACAGTGGTGTGTTGCATTTGGCGGAATCGAAATTTAGCTGTGGGTAACTGAGATTTGAATTCAAACATTGGAGCTGTGGATTTGGGATTGAAGGTAAAATTTCAAATTGGGGCTAATTAGAAGGTTTCTGGGTAAGTGGGTAATAAAGGTTTGCAGTCAATCTATTTCTGTTTGCTTGATAAATTGATATGGTTAGGTTATGAGGAAATTAGATAGTTGTTTCTCAGCTTGTTTACATTTCGTGGTGTTCTTCTCTCTAATTACTAACTTTCTTCTCATTTTTTTGTGAATTTGTGTTATTAAATTGATTGGCAAATTGGTCTCTAAGAATTTGTCTGCTAATAGAATTTTGCTTGTGGGTTCTTCTGCAGGTATGGTATTCTTGTATATTTATATTTTGTATATGTGGATAGTGATTAGATTTCATGTTTAGTTCGTTTTGGTGGATCAAATGTGTTTATGGTTGAGAATTGTATAGACAATTTGTATGTGCTACTGCATTTTTGTTGGATCAAGTGTGTGGTGAAAAAAAGGACAGGTTTTTTATATGGGAGATTTTGGATTTGCTTGTTTAATTGGTTTAGGTGGTTGATTTTGTGGATCTGTAGATTGTGTTCAGCAGCAATGATTAGTATTGGCTTGTGGTAGTTACTAGATTGATTATTTCAATGGTGCAGATCGACAAGTTGAGTTTGAGTTGGTAGAAGTGATCTAACTCTTCTTTGCATAGAAGTTTATGTGTGTGTGTGTGTGTGTGTGTGTGTGTTAGTATATTCTTTGGGTATGGAGGAAATCTGACTGCGAAGGTGTTCATGGCATTCTTTTTGTTTTACTTTTTTGCTCTGGCTTGTATAAAGTTGCTGAGAAGGTGTTCATGGTATTCAACGCGGAAACATTCCAAGAGAAAGACCCAGCAATCTCTACACACTCACTGCGCCCATGACAAGAACAAGTTATACAAACAACTGGGTATGTTCTCTATCTCCTTCTCTCTATGTTTGTAGCTCTCTTCTTATAAATTGGGTAACCCAACTCAAAATTAAGCAATTTTATCTGAGATAAGGTTGTCTGTATCTCAAAATTCAACTTTGGAAATGGGTATGGCTTAAATGAGGACCCTAAAGCAGGTTGTTAGTTATTGGTTTTGTTTTAGCAAATTAAACAACTGACCATAATATAATGATTTTCTCAAGTTTTAAGTTCTACTGTTAATGATTGCATGGAATTCAAAATGATAGTTTTGAGTTTGTTTATGATTATTTTCATTGAAAAAGAAGATTGAAGATGCTGTTCTCCGAGCTGAGATGTTGGCCCCATTGGCACTGGAGCTTGAAGAAGAAAGACGGAATGAGCAAGAACAACTAATACGCGACCATGACCTCTGGGATGACACTGCTGAGTCCAATGAGGTTCTTGCCAAATTGGCTGATAGTGTTAGAGTGGTTGATGCTCTCAGAGACTTGACATATAAGGTAACACATTATCGAACTTAGTGTATTTTTGGTTATACTATTCTATCAATTGATTTTTCCACCTCACTTTTAAGTTCATTGAGTTGTTTGTATATATGCAGCGTTAGAGATTACAAGTTTAAACCCTCTGGCTGTGCCGGCAATAGCCATGAGTACCCATTATTTTACTAGTCAAGCGTGCTCGTTGCATATTAATTTTATCTCTCCACCAAAATGTTCAAGTATAAAAGTTGCTCAATCATATTTTTTCTTTCCTCATTTGAAGTTGAGGATTTGACATTCACAATTGCTTATTTCTGTAGGCTGAAGAAGCAAAACTTATTACACAGTTAGCAGAGATATATGCTATCAATTATGGGCTTTTTAGGAAGGCATATGATGCATCTCTGGATATGAGCAAGATTTTGAATAAATATGAGATTTCCAAGCTTCTTAAGGGACCATATGACATGGAGGGAGCATGTCTAATTATAAAAGCTGGTGGCACAGGCTACCCTGAGGTTAGATGATCTTCCATTTGTTTCCATACAAGAGAGAGATATTGCAAAGTCTCAAATTTGAATACTCTCTAAGGTGCTCTATATGTGAAGTCCTTGTTTTTAACCCACTATTCACAAAAATGTGCATAATCTAGTACTTTTTTTATTGGACAAAATACTGTTTACTCCCTATGAAAGCTCCTTAAACTCTCCAATTTCACCCGATTAGTCCTTGCCGTCAATTCTCTGTTAAATTCTCCGTCAAATTGCTGACGTGGCACCATTTTCTCACCGAAATGTCTATTTTACCCTCACTAACTCTTTTTTATTTTTATTATTTTTTTCCTCTCTTTTCTTTTCTTTTTATTTTTTTTTGTTTTTCTTTTTACCTATTCTTCTTCCAGCTCTCTCTCCTCCTCTCCTCTGTTCTCCGTCTTCTTCTTCCTCGACAGTCTCTAGAAGAAGTGAAGAACACAAAATTCTCATCTTCATCGCACAATTCATCGAAATTGGCCTTCATTATTAATCAAACTTAGATTTATCATCTCTCCCACATCTCCCTCTCGGCTCAACATCAAAACCAAGCTTCTGGGTTTCAAGTACAGAGAGTTTGAGGAGAGAGAAAGTCGATCTGAGTTTCTCTCTCTCCTCCACCACTTACTTCCAGTAACCACCGCAGCTCACCTCCTCCACCACCACACTCACAGGTCTCCGGCGAGTAGAAACCAGCTTTCAAATCGACCGGCGACATCTGCAAATGACCCACGTGCCGACGCCGGCGATACCAAGATCTGATTTGGACACCCCATTCTCCACTCCAGCTTCGAACCCATGTCCGAGCTCACTCCAAATTCCTCTTCCGATTGAGACGATTTGGACTTGAACCGGTTCTTCTCCATCTACCTTTTTTGGGGGGTTTTTACTCAGATTCACTTCATCTCCAAAACCTAGAAATTCAATTTCCCCTAATTTCACAATAATCAGCCATGATTTTCTGGAAATTTCTCCTTCTATTTCCGCTATTAGCCCTAGCTTTCTTCCCCATCTTCTTCCATTCCCACCTCCTATTGCGGCCGTTGATCATAAGCACGCCGAGCCCCATTTCAAGGAGCTTGAGGAAGAGCTTAGGCTACAGTGTACCACCATGGAAGACAAGCCCCGAGGAATGTGTAGAGTATGTGAAGGACTACTTCACCGGCTGGGATTATGGTATTGATTTGGAGAGGGTTTCTAACGATGCTGGGGTTTATACCAAGAGTGTTGAATTGAGTGGTACAGTGTAGCTTAAGCTCTGTGTGGATTTCAATGTTGATGATACTCTTCTATTGGATTTTCGAGAGCTTTGTGAAACCGGTTCTCCGGTCAGTTTCTTGAATCTAAATTCTTTAAAGCTTTGTTCTTTATAGTGTCGGATTGGTTTTGCTTTGGCAATTTGTGATCTGAGGCATCTGGTATACTCATTAGAATTGCTAAACCGAGTTTAAAATGTGATTCATTGTTGCAACTTCAATCTTCGATTTACTTAATAGAAAATCTGGTTGGGCCGTATGATTTGTTGAGTTTGGCTTTGTTGTTCTTGTGTGGTATTGGATTTTCGATTGCAGATTTGAGATGATTGTTAGTTCACTTACTGGGTTTGTTTTTGGAGAGAGAGAAGGGGCATGGTGGAAGAAGAAGATGGAGAACAGAGGAGAGGACGAGAGAGAGCTGGAAGAAGAATAGGTAAAAAGAAAAAGAAAAAGAAAAAAAAGAAAAAGAAAAGAAAAGAGAGGAAAAAAATAATAAAAATAAAAAAGAGTTAGTGAGGGTAAAATAGACATTTCGGTGAGAAAATGGTGCCACGTCAGCAATTTGACGGAGAATTTAACAGAGAATTGACGGCAAGGACTAATCGGGTGAAATTGGAGAGTTTAAGGAGCTTTCAGGTGAAATTGAAACGTGAGGGACTGAAACGTCGAACCCCTATAAGTACAGGGAGTAAATAGTATTTTGTCCTTTTTTATTTCATAAATGGAGAGGGATATGATAAATTTTGATTCACCTAAAATCAGTCTAAGGTTTGTGTTGGAACTATAAACAACATGCAAGCCAGCACTTTGAGGGGAATCTGAACGTAGTTTTTATATGATATTACCTCATGTCAGCTTAAGTCTATGAAACTATTGTTTTTCCACATTTTATCTTTACTTATTTATTTTTAAATGTCAAAAAAAAGATTGTGGATGTGGTCAAGAGCTTGATGAAACTTCATGAATGCACATTCTCTCTCTATCCCACCCCCCTCCCTCCCTCCCTAAGCACATACACATTTTTATCTTCTGTGACTTGATTTTGTAAATTTTATAATTTAGGTTTCTGTAAAACAACAACTAAGCATGTATACCAAATGGGCCAGAAAGCTAGGTTACAAAGGAAGGGTAGTAGAGATGCATTCTTCCACGAATGGTGGCATCAAGTCAGCAACTGTTGAGTTTGCTTTTGGTTATCTATCAGGAGAGGCAGGTGTGCACTACATCATAAATTCTAAAAACAGATTTGCTGTGCATGAGGTACAACTCTGTCTTGTTGATATCAATCCAATATTAAAGTTCAGAACTGTCGTATTTTCTTTTCCTAAAAAAAGAAGTCACTGGTGACTGAAAAGAAAAAAAATGCTATGGAGTATGGATTATGATATTGCAGTCGAGGTTCTGTTAAAAGCATGCTGTACAAAAATCCAGAACTTAGACCAAGTGTAAGTTTATTTATCTATTTTGCTTTCTTGATAATATATTCTTTTATTGATACCTGCATCTAATCCCAGGTCATTGAGGATTCAGTCTGATTATGAGTTGACTTCATGTGTTGCATAATGTCTCTTAAGTTGCTTGGACTTGTTTCTTGGTTTTGTTTCTCCCCTATTTTGGTGTTAATCATGCATGCTTCTGTGTAGGAAGCTGTCAAGGGACAATTATGGCGCCTACGTGATCCCCAAGGGAAGCCACCAGGTGTAATGGGATGGTGGCCTTCAAGAGTTGTGATCAACATTTTTGAAATGGTAGACTTAGCAGTAGGAAAAGATGGCATTGCCAAGGTTGGGGGCCAGAGTGTATACATGCAATAAAGCAAGGCCAATGAGGCCATGAGAGCGGCAGAGCTTGCAAAGCAAGACTCGCAAAACAAATTTCTGGATGTATATTGCTAGGAGAGTACCATTAGATCTACTCATTTTGTAGATAAAAGATTACCTTTGCATAATCCATTATGATGCTTGATGTGGATATATTATAACAATTTCTTCTATATATTACTGTTAATTTAGTATTTTTGATTCCACTTCTAGCATATATAATGCATTGAATCAATTTATTAGGACAACAATAACTGCACAAAAAACTATCATATGTACACATATGTTCACAACAGTTATATAATAAAAACTGTCGTCTGAGATTAATACAGATCACGGATGCTATCAATGTTTTAGTTGTGTGAATAATAGTCACACAACGGTTATAAAAAAAAAACGACTTCTGAATCACAATCACACAACTGGTTCTTAAGTTGCCCGTTGTCTGAGTAACGTTCACACAACAGTTAATGCTGTCGACATGGATGCCGAGTTCTTCAAACGACGGTTCTCTAAATCATATTTCATCAGACGGCAGTGAGATATACGACAGTTAGCTCCGTATCAGACGACAATTTTTAGCCGTCGTCTGATTCAATTTTTGTACTAGTGACATCATACCTGAGGATGAGTCGCAAGATCTCTATACGCCAATTGATCGACGAGTTGTCGCAAGAAAAGTATGAATCTGCGGTAGCAAAAATTGGGAAACTTCTGTTAGTTTCCAATTGACATAAGTTCCCGTCAAGATGAGATGAAGAGTTAAGAGGGGTACCAGATTCTACGCTGAAAATCAAGAACATGTGAAGAACTCGGTGTTGAAGCAGAGTTAAACGGAGGATTCCTATAGAGAGTACTGGGACGTGTTCCCTTCTCCAAATTAGATTGAGGAAGTTTCTCCTCCTCCTCCTCCTCCTCTTCCTCCATCGTCATGATACCTAACCAAGAAACTGCATAGTGTAAACACTCTCTGACAATCTGGGTTAGAAGGAAGCCAAAATTCCAACGAGCGTAATCTAGGGATTGTGGCTCTAATTTGGGTTAGAAGAAAGCCGGGGTTAATTTAGGAAATTTCTCTTTCAAGTGAGCCCCACAACAGCTTAGTTGGCATGCCACGTTAGCGATTTAATGGCTCCATTTCATGGACACATGACGGAATGATCTATTGGATGACAAAATAATAGTGCGTGCAATGGTGTTTTTGATGAAATTAGAAGTTCAGGAACTGAATTGATTTTGGACGCATACTACATGGTAGTAACTAGTCTTTATCCCTTATTTAAAAAAAAAAAAAAATTATGTATAGAATTATGTCTATATAATATTTAGAGTCTCATACTATAGCTGAAATCCAACTTGCTCCAGTGGTGGAGTTGTTTATATATTGTGGTTGGTCCTAGGTTTGAAACATAATTCATACATTTAGACTAATTTATTTTAATTTTACACTATTATTTTTTATAGTGTTTTTAATATCAACACTATTCTTTCTTATAGTGTTTTTTTTAACATTAACACTATTGACCAAGAAAATAATGCTCAACCACCTTCGAATGTAAATCTAATGGCAGAGAGAATTATTATTAGGTTGAGATGTTTTGTTTTCCACTCTTGGATGTAAATCTAAGGGTTATTGAGCATAAATTCTTTTGTCAGTAAATAACTAGGTGAACACCACACCTGGTCAGTTATTGACCAAGAAAATAATGCTCAACCACCATCGGATGTAAATCTAATGGCAGATAGAATTATTATTAAGTTCAAATGTTTTGTTTTCCATCATTGGATATAAATCTAAGGGTTATTGAGCATAAATTCTTTGGTTAGTAAATGACCATGTGAACACCACACTTGGTCAGTTATTGACCAAGAAAATAATGCTCAACCACCCTCGGATGTGAATTTTTTTTTTTTTTTGAATAAAGGGCGGTGCAGCTGCCCTCAAGCCTTGATTAATGAAACTGTCGAATACAAAGGGGGGACATTAAGCCAAAACCCCTGATTACAATAAGCATCTAGAGAAGATCCTGAAATACTATCACGATTGAGTCTCTACTAAACAATTGTATTCAACTAGACACCAACTAGCAAAGAGCGCTCTAATGGCGAATCTATTTGCTTTAACACACCGGTGACACAATGGAAAGATAATTCGATATGCACCTCGATTACAGCATAGCATAATTTCTATACACACAGCTTTCCCATCATGTTTCCACTAAAAAATGCATCCAGTGACACTTAGTTTCACCCTACCACTAGGAGACAGCTACCATTTGACCAAGCATGGAACTCGCCGCCTACCTAGAGCAGACACGTTACTACCACTGGGAGGTTGCGACCATTTGCAAATGCAAGGAACTCGCCGCCTACCTAGAGTAGACAAGGCATAGAAGGTGCAAAGACTGGGACCAAGCCCACATTGTTCTACAAAAAATTGGTAGCAACTTATTAAAACAACTACTAGCAAGTAAACATGAAAATAACAAACAACTTTAATATAAAAAACCAGCCATAATGGACCAAGAGTAAACCCCCAAGCCCAAGAACCACCAAGCCCATAATAAGCCCACCATTGAAGTAGGGCTAGAAAGTTTAGAACCTTGAACCCGGCCCAGACCGACTGCACAGGCATCCCCACCTTCACGGCAGCATATCCAAAGTCGCAGCGCCATCGTCGCCTTCAGATCTCCCCCCTTCACACCCCCCCACCACCACCACCACCACCACAATCCTCGAGATCACAACCTTAAGGCCAAACCCAACTCTGGAACTCACACCGCCGCCTGCTGCTACGCAATCAAGAAATGAAACCCACCTAATCTCCATTGAATTTGCGATGACATCCGAGTGGATCCAACCACCAACCAAAGATCTAGATTGGGTTTGCACGTCAGTCACACCATCGCTCACTACCGTCTGTCCCGAAACCATACCTTGTGCAGAAACCGCCGTCGGCTGAGAACGAAGCAAACTAAACCCTCCCAACCCCAATCTCCGATCAGCTACACCAACATCCCGTCTGACCGCACTCCACGCACGCCAGAGAGGCCAAAGGCCGCCACAGGGGTGGCGGTGCAGTTGGACGAGTAGATTTGCTTTGTTAGGGTTTTTCTTTATTCTCTCTCTATTCTCACCTTTGTTTATTACTCGCATTTTCCCCTCGGATGTAAATCTAATGGCAAAGAAAATTATTATTAAGTTGATATGTTTTGTTTTCCATCTTTAGATGTAAATCTATGGGTTATTGAGCATAAATTCTTTGGTTAGTAAATGACCAGGTGAACACCACTCTTTAAGAAGACAAAGATAACTTATATTCTTATCATGAAAAATTGTCTTTACTATAAATTTGATTAATAAATTTGATCTTTCCATAACCTTATTCTAATTTTTAATTTTATTAAAATTTTAAATATAAATTATTTTTCTAAAAACTTTTGAGTGCCGGAGTTGAAATTAATCTCTCTCTGCCACTGCTCATTTTACGCAAATAACATTATCAGATCTAACGGTCAGGATCGTGAAGTTCACTTATACAGAAATTGAATCAGACAACAGCTAAAAAATGTCTTCTGAAATGGACAGTGACTGTGGTCTATCTCGGTGACGTCTGATGAAGGTGCATTTAGAGAACTGTGGTTTAATCCACTCGACATCCATGTCGACAGCAACTGTGGTTTAATCCACTCGACATCCATGTCGACAGCATGCCGATAGGCTGTCGACAACATTAGCTGTTGTGTGAACTTTATTCAGACAACGGGCAACTTGAAAACCCGTTGTCTGATTGCAATTGAGAAGTCTTTTTTTTTTAATACCAGTTGTGTGACTTTTATTCACACAATTGTTTTTCAAAAATATTTGTTTTCTGTATTAAATTCATATGACAGTTTTTATTTTGTGATCATTGTGAATATTGTGTACATACAACAGTCTTTTTGTGGTTATTGTTGTTCTAATAGAATGATTCAATGCATTATATATACTGGAACTGAAATCAAATGATCAAATTAATAGTAACTGATCAATATATAGAAGAAATTTTTATAATTCACATCATGCACCAAAATTGATTGTGCAAAGGTAATCTTTCATCCACAAAAGGAGTACATCAAATACTACTCTCCTAGCAATATACATCCATATTTTACTTAAGGAGTCTAGCTGTAGACCCCCGTACTCTATTTTATTTTATTTTAATTTATCGTATAACGTATGAAATTAAGTATTCGTGAGGTACAAAAGTATTTGTGCTTAGGTTAAGACTTTGAGGCCATTTTAAAGGATTAAGAATTTAGAGAAAATCCAATTTGGGTCTAGGAAACTATTTTTAAAGTAGGCTTAGGACAAGCCCGGAAAATTTTCCCGAAAGGATTCGGTGAAGTATCGGAGAAATAAGGATGTTTGAAGATGTATTTTCGGAGTGGGCTTAAGGAAAATTAAGGGAAAAATAAAATGGAGCAGCCCAAGCCCACTTGGCCTAAAAGGAGGGACAAATTAGACTTTTCACAATTAAATTTGGGAGAGGTATTTAAGGAACACATTCTCCAAACTCTAGCCTCAACCCTCTCATTTTTCACTTCAGCTCTCTCTCTCTACTCAAGAGCTTCTCTCTCCTCATTCTAGCCAGAAATCGCCGCAGCCTAGCAGCCGCACCGCCGCCGGTCGCTGGAACCCGGATTTCAACCAAAATTTCCAGATTTTCTTCTCTTCATCCCCTCTTTCCATTTCTCCAACCGAAATCAAGAAATTTGGCCATTCAATCCTCCAAAAACCCTAGAACCCGAAGCTAATTTGGGGGTTTTTGTGATTTCTTCTTTCCAAGCTTAAATCAAGGTAATATCCCTTCTAATCTAGCCTCTATTCATCCGATCTACACCTATTTCTTCCTAAATCCGAGTTTTTGATTTTGATTTGTGATTTTGTTTGCATGAATCCGATTTCTCCTTAAACCATGAAGCTAGGCTACGGGTTTGGCAAGGATTTTTGGTAAGCATCTATCCATGCAACCTTGTTTTCGAGTTTTTTGGTTGAGATGATGATGTTGGACAGATTTGTAGATGAAGAAGGCCAAGGAGAAGAAATAGGCCGTGAGTTTTGAAGAAGAAAGGGTAAGGAATGGGTTTTGGACAAACCCTAGAATTTTTGAAATTTATTTGGTTGATTTTGGTTATGTTGAGCTATTGTTGTTGTTGGAAAAATTGTGAAAAATAGAGATTTGAGGATGGTTTAATTAGTAAGATTTTATTAGCCTAATTTTTCAAAGTGTTGGAATTTTGTTGTTGAAGATTTGGTGATTGTTGTTGTGTAGTTTTGGCCAAAAGAAAAAGAAAAGGAAGAAGAAAAGAAATGGATTTGTTTTTGGAAGAGAAGGAAAATAAAGAAAATGGTAAAAGTTGGATTAAATGAGGTTTTACTGTGGTAAAGTGGTAAAAAGTGAAGAAGGTGAAAGTAAAGGTAAATTCGGTAAAAAAGAGGTAAAAGGTAAAAGTGAAAGTGTGGAGGTAAAAGTCATGGTAAAAGTGAAAAGGTCAAAAAGGAGAAGTAATTAAGTAAAAGTAAAAGTAAAACTTTATTTATAATTATTTACTTATTTATTTTTAATAAATAAGAATTATTTTCTTATTTAATTTTAATAAATAAGAAATAATAGTAAATAAAGGATTACTTGGTCAAAAGTCAGAAGTCAAAGTCAAAGGTCAAAAGTCAACTAGAGAGTTGACCAGGGTTGACCGACCTCGAAAAACATGAGGATCGACTCGACTTTGGTCGCTCGAATTGGCGAAAATTTAGCAGAGCGATAAGGACGTTTTCCTTTTTAAGAAAGAAGTAGTTTCCCAAATTTGTAAAAGTTGAAAAAAATAATTAATGGCCTCATTGAAATAAAAAGGATTTAGTGTGCGCAGTTACTTAAAGATGATCATGATGTTTACCTGGATAATTACTTACAGACTAAGTAATGGTTCAGGAAACACGATCGTTAAGGAAGCTTAAGCGGAAAGTATCAGAGTGTGGAGTACGCCAGCATTTTCCAGGTAGGGTGATCTGTCCCTTCCTTGTTAGAGGCTTTTCTATATATGGAATGCTCTAATATAATATTATGTTGCCTACAAGTATGTTTTTGGTTGTTCATTGGTCGATGGCTCGTGATACCTATGTTTTCATAACTGATGATTGTTGATTGCGAAAACCGAGGCTAGACTTGCATGTTGAGATACTGTACCCTTTGTATGTTTGTGTTTGTGACCTGAAAGTGAATGGGACCTAGACGCGTAGATTCCTAGAGATCCCACGGTGTCGATAACCGTGAACCTCCGGAGGGGGCTGTGCTCCTATGTTTGTCGAGGAAAGGTGAGTACAGGCAGTGAACCAGTCATAGGAGACTCAGAGCCAGGAAATGGACACTTTCGCTACTTGTAGCCATAAAGACTATAGAGTAGTTGGCCGGTTCTCGAAGGATGAATAACCGGGTCGGTCACCGATTTATTTTAGTTTAGCCGGCAGGTAAGTATCTCGGAGCTCCAAGTTGTGTGAAGCAAGCTGCATATGATTTCCTGAAACGAAACAACTGTGATTGTTTTTGTTTGCATTTGTTTTATTCGATTTTACAAATGCGTGCAATCTATATTCTATTAGTTATGTTTTACCTATTAGTTTTCAAACCTAACAAAGGTTGGGTCGGCCCCTATTGGGCTAGCGAGGACGAAATGCTCACCCCTACATTTCAGGTTACAACGAGGTCATTCGAGATGATTTGGATTAGAAGTGGGTCATTGGCCGAGTCCGTGTGTTGTTGTTCCTGTTGCTTGAAGTTCTTCCCTTTGGTACTCCATTAATTTACTCGTTTTTCATTCCATGTTGAACTCTGTGAGGTCCGCCTACCTGGGAGCGCGCCTCACCCCTTTGTTTTATTGTTGTTGTTGAACTCCTTTCATTTCAGTTATGATGTAAGTCCTAAGGCGCCACAGTGCACTTGCCCACTTTATTTTTAAGCATTTCCAGACTTGTTAATTTGAATGTTGGGTTGTTGATTTAAAGTCATTTCTTAAAAGTTTTTCTTGGTCTCCTATTTTCTAAAAATTGTATTTTCAAAAAGGCCTTGTAGTATTAAGTTGGTAGGTCTACGGTATGTCGACGACGTATCGAGCTCCTAGTGGCTTAATATTACGGCGCTGTGGTATACCCATTCAGGTCGCCACACTAGATTTGCAAGCTTTGCTGCTCTCATGCCCTCATTGGAGTCTAGCTTTGGAAGCTTCTGTAGGAGCTTTTTGCTCTCTTTCTGTAGAGCCAGCTGCATATGGATCATTAGTTCATTGAGGGATACACATACCAGAACAGAAGTTGGACCAATATGGGAACAACACTATTAGTTACATCTGCAATTCCGTTATACCCCTTTCTCACCAGTCAATGCTAAGATCATGCACCTGAGATTAGAAAAAAAGAAACAACAAACTTATTCATATATGTGGTCAATGAAATACTGAATTTATACATGTTATCATCATTTAGGAAAGGAATGCGTCATATTTTTGGTCAATCAAATGCATTCTCACCATCTGGAATAGCATGCCCAGGAAATATTTTTAATTGCTTAGAATGACGGTCATCCTTGGGATCGTCTACAGTACATTAATGTACTGATACATCAAGTAGACTAGATCCAATACAGAGGTATACTAGCTCAGTACATGGGTAGACATGCATAGAGTTAGTCTACCCTTGTATCGAGCTAGTCTACATCTGTATTGAACCTAATCTATTTAATGTATTGGTACATTAATGTAGTGAAGTATTTTCCGTCATCCTTACACCAAAAGTCTTTGGATATAGGATCTGTACATTTCTATTGTGTGCAAACTGGACTATATCTAAAGCTTCTGTGAGTGCTCCATGTTCTACCAATCCCTAAGAGGCTAAGAGTAAGTGAGACTTAATAAAAGCAAAGTTCATGTGTTTTCCAGATTACACATATACCAATGTTGGGGATTCATAATGCCAGCTTTCCCACTAGTAACAGATGAAGTGTAGTAATCACATCACGATTGAAGGGTTTTTCATATCTAAAATACAAAAATAGCAGAAACCATATACTAGCAACATTTTCCCTCATTACTGCAAAAACCAAAAATCAACCATGGAGATGATACTATAGAACTTTGTAGATAATATGACCAAGTTTCAAACTGTTATCAGTCACAGAGCTACTGACAACATACTTCTAGCAGGGATGTAATTGTTTTATGCTTCAGCATACATTTGAATGTATTAACCCTCAACCCAAAGCACAAGAGTAAATTGAATATCACCTTAAAGTAGGAATGGAATCAGAAAGAAAGTTGACATGTTGCATGGTTGGTTCTTTAAATATTTGAAAAGTCAAAGAATGCCTCCTAACGCACTATACATTGAATAGTGACTTGACTGAACTTCAACAATCTTTAGTTCATCCAATAGAAACAAACAAAATATAAACAGTTGCTACCAAAAGAAGAAAACAACTTGAGATGCAATAACTAAATTCACCATAAATTAGTAAATATAATTGAATCACAATATGGAAACAAAACCACTTATAGAAATTTGAACAAATAAAACTAAACATATTTGAGCAGCTAGAAAAAGAGGAATTGAAATGACAGGACATACAATTCCACTTTCGTTGGATACACAGAACAGTACTCCAGTCGTACATTGGTCGGCTCAAATGAGGCATGCTAACTTTATGATCACCATAAGTTATCTGTTGTAGGAAATTTTTAAGAACAAATTATGTACTTTCAATTTCCAATATAAGAAAGAAAAATGCAAAATATAAATCTAGAAGTTTATTTACCAAAATATAGACCCCTCCATGTTTAAGAAGCCTGCGAGCATATACAACCCTGATTAGTAAAGGAATATATCTAAACAATAAATGAATCATCTAGAAGAAGAGAAGTGGGAAATGAAGCCCTACTATATATAAAAAAGTAAAAAACTGCAACTAAATATGAGTCTCAGAGACTACAACCTACTCACTTCCCCTAGCATTTGCGCAGCACTAATTGGAGCATCATTGCCACACTAGAAACATAAGGAGAAATGATATAATCAGAGTGTGCTCAGCCATGGCCAGGAGGAATCATAAAAAAAAAAAACATGTCAACATGCATCATACCATCAATGAATCAAGAGTTCCTATATCAAGGTTTGGACATTGCGCAGGTGCAAAAAGTGGTGACAGCAACAATATATTATCAAGGCATAGAAGATAGAAGCTTTTAGCTCCAAAAGACCAAGTTCCAAGAAAGAATTGTAGACCAATTTTAGAACACTTCTGACAGTAAAGGAAGACTAAAATCCTGATTCCCAGAACTCAAAATTTCAACACAACTATTTTACTCACACATCTTTCATAGCCAAAGCCATATCATGCTTTTTAAGGGTTATGCTGTGTTAATTGGACAAACAACCCAAGTTTGAACCGAAACCTAAAGACTCAATATTTCAAATTCATGAGAACCATTAAATTAGCCAAGTCTGATTAACCATGCATATAAGAAACATGGAGAAGAAAGAAAAAAAGCAAGATGATACCATCAAGAGTGTCATTTGCAACTGCACCCCTAAATTTTGTAGTGCTAATAACTTCTGGGCTATAACAATTTTCCCGAGCAAAATCTACATGGACAAAGATCAAGAAATTCAAATCAATGGGTTCAATTAGGTCCCAAAGAAGAAAAGACCCAAGTTTTATAGAGAAATCCTAAAAGTCAAAAGGGGGTTTTCATGAAATTACCTCCATTTGCATCAGAGAAGAATCAGAATCCACCATGGTCAAGCTTTTCAATTCGTGCATAGTACCGAATCTACAAAAGTAAAAATCAACAAATCAAAGAATGAATTCAAAGAAATTGAATCAACAAACTGCTAAATGGAAAATAGGAACTCAAAATTGAAACCTAATCTCAGAGTTTGAGGATTGGGACGATGGCTTTACCGAGAGGAGTACCACTTGTTGCGATACGAATCGATGAGCCGGTGTTCGATATCTAGAAAAGCAATCGAAGTTTGACAAGAGGTTTTAGATCCACTCAAGGCTGAGCCACCGTCGGGTGAAGTTGAAGGAGGAGCAGTCTCGCTGGGCCTCCCAAGCTGCGATTGGGATGGCGAAGTCTTCAGTGGCGGAGAGGCTCTGATGCAGAAATTAATTTGGTTGTTAGAGGAGAAATGTCTAGGATTTCAGTATGATGGATTTGGGGTCTAGGTGTAGAAGATAGTAGGAGAGAGAAGAGAGGTCTAGGATTTGGGTCTCTTTCGATAGAGAGTGAGGCCCTGTCTCGAGAGTGAGGCGCTTTGGGTTTTTTGTTATTTTTTGACTTAAGTGTTCAGTTTTCAAGGCCAGCTTATATCAAATTTAGACAAGGGCTCACACAACAGATTTTTCTAAGACTGTGCTCTGAATGCAGCCATTTAAATTTGGGATTTGTCTCCCATTAATTTGGCTTGCATCTTTGAGGAGCTGGAGAAAAATAGTGGTGGGAAATTTCCCTCCTTTCTGTCAAACGTATTAATTAGACCATAGTTTTATTGTTCTCATCATATGACTAATACATGTTGGGCAAAATTTTGAGGTTTGAGATGGGGTTTGTCACCACAGACAAGGTGGGAAACTTGCCGCTTAATTTTTTTAGGGTCATACAATGGTTTTATCCTTAAAAGTCTTCTGAACTAATTCATAATTCCATATCAGATGACGGGTTTTACAAAACTGACGTCCAAAAAAAAAATCAATCAGATGGCAGAAAACTATAATGCGTCGTCTGATTCAATTTTTGTAGCAGTGGTTTATGAGCAAAGAAAAAGGCTACACAAAGCAGCTTACGCCAATTGGGACAACTGAATCGTTAATCAGCAATATTTCTCTTTCTAACAGAGGATGTTCATACTATATCCGCAATACAAATGAGTTCACATTGGATCTCATAGTGTTACTCAATCAGCAAATTAAGTTGACATGTACGTAGAAAAGTCCTTCCGTAATTGCAAACAGCGTTTGATTGAAAGCAGAAAAGTACAAACGTGCAGGCCAAAAAGGAAATGACAACCCTTCATGCTAGCTCTCGGAGCCACACCCACTCTCGAGCTCAAAGCTGCTTTAGTTACTCTTCGAACAACGCTGACATGTTGGAACAACATTATCATGTCCTGGAGGTGTTTAAACTGTACCGCTACCGCACAAAATAGCTAGCTAGCCTATAGCAAACCGTCTCCGATTGACTGACGGAGAGGAGAGTCACAAACACTTCTTGCTAGTTCCATATTATTACTGCTTAGACTCTCAGACCCTGAGTAAACTAAAATCCAAAGCTACCAACAAAACTATAACCAAGGAATTATTGCTGGACGTACAAAATGGAGATTTCATGGATTTCATGGTTTCTGCCTCTTTATTATAATTCAACATCATCGATTGGCGGTGATTGTTAAAAGAATTAAGGGAACATAATATATGAAGCAAATGATATAACAATGGGAATTATTTTTTCGATGTATTACATACTAGTGGGATTTATAATGGTGGGAGTGCGCTGTGCGCACCAGCCAACCAATTTATTTTTCATAATTACTAGTATATAAAACCTGAAACGAAGTGCTTACAGATTGGATCAAATTGTATATTGTACAACGAATAAAGATCAATTTGTAAACGTAGATGTATCTGTAAGTTACAACTTACAATGCATGCGTATGTATGATGAAAGAAGGACTAAAAAGAACTAGCTACAGAGACCTGGAAACATGCATGCGATCACATTCTGCACAGTTCTTTATTCGAGCAGTGTATTCTACTTGCCCAATACACCTTGACCAGTTGGTTGAGAAGAGCCATCATTTCCATCTGAATCACCCTGTACATCTGAACCCTTTCCAAATGTATCCTGAGGAGAACCCATGCTTGTAATTACTATTGAGATATATTCTTGTGTCTTAGGATCTTGAATTGGTTATGGATGGATATGAGTCAGTTTCCTCTATTAATCTATTTATAGCTACTGATCGAGGGTTGCTTGTTTTTTGGGTTCAGTTTGGAAATTAGGTTGAACCTTACCATGCATCCACAAAACAAATTAATTTAACCAAAGAAATCAATTCAATTTGAATTTTTTTCTCAGTTCATTTCTGTAGTCATATGCAGATCAGAAAATGAGAAAAACGAAAAATTCAAACCGGTCAGACAGAAAGTTCTTGTCGTGTTTACATGAACTTGACGATTTGGATATTAGGACAGGTCACCCTAATGTCATATGGAATTATGGATTGAGTATACATGATATAGAAAAAAATTAAACATAGAATTTTCAATTTGCATGCCATGCACGTCATGATGTAATGAGTTAACGGTGTCTAGGACGGAGGTAGGAAATTCTCATACAGAGAGGTCAGGTATGTGATTACGTAGTATGTCTTTATTAATTTACATCCTACCCCTACACATTTTATTTGATTTTCTTTAGTAAAGTGTGTTTACCAATTTACAACGACTATCAGACTTTCAGGTTATTTTGCTTCTTTTTGGTTTCCGATTAAGTTCCTTCATCAGCCCAAAAATAAAAAATAAAAATAAAAATTTAAAAAAATAAAACCACTTTTAGGTAAAAGATGAGGTTCTAGCCATGCAGTCCAAATTCAAAAGTTGGGGCATGAAAGGTCAAGTTTTAAGTTTCAACCTATATATAATTCCCACATACTTGTAGATAGATACATAGATATCTGTGTGTAAACTGTAAAGCTTTCTTCGTACCAATCTTCAAGTTCAGAAATCAATATTCAACTCAGTGCTAGCTGTATGATTTGACTTGGAGCTTTGGTGGAAATTACATGTATTAATTAGACTCGAAATGTGGAATGTGAAAACGAAATCCAATATTTATACTGCATGCATGTTTGAAATTAAGACAATAACAACTCTTCATTTCCTATTGTTATAACTGGGAAATTATGGAAGAAGATTAACTGGAAAAAGATTTGTACGTTAGCAAGTCTACATCCAACAACAAATCGTTTTTCCAATGTGGAATTTCTTTATTTTGACCCATGTTTAATTAACTGGAGTATTCCCCCGCCGTGAGCAGTATTCCCCCGCCGGGAGTATTCAATGCAATCTAACTATTTATTTGTGTTGGTGCAAGTGCATAGCGGTGCTCTGAGTACTCCCCCTTATTACTCGCCCGTATTGTTCACACGACCTTAATGGTTTGGACATTAGGGCAAGTTATCCTAGTGTCATATGGATTGAATACACATCTTGTAACACCCCAATTTGCACGAATTAATCTTTAAGAACACAAGTTAAGAGGGTTTTATTCATGTCCTAAAGAAACGCTAGGTAATTTAGTTAAAAAAATTGGAATGGTAAGATTTGGTGGGAAGTAAAGAAGTTCAAAGTGTGGTGATAATTGAGGTGTTACACATCTTATGTAGGTTATTTTCAATTTCATACTTATTTAACGCTCGTTTCAGGAGTTCATGAATTTACATCTATGTCATAAACACCATTTAATTTAGACCGTGAGATGATGATCATGTGGCATGACTTGACCTCACTCATTGTAGTGTTTCTGGCAACCACAGAGGGTTTTTTTTGTACACCCAAAGCCAAAGTATTCCACATGATATAATCATACAAGGAAAAATTAAACACAATTTTTTCATTTGGGCCGAAACGCAGGACGTCCTTCATTTCGATTCATCCCATGCACGTTATGATGTAATGAGCTAAATTAACGGCAGGAAATTGTCAAACAGGGATAAGGTCATGTATGTAAAAAACTAATTGTTTAGGGTTGTCAATTCTAACACGACCCGATAATACGACTCAAAACCTGTACAAAATAAAACGGGTTGAACCCGCACGATCGGAAAGCAGGTCGGCCGCGGGTCAACTCGCCATGACCCATTTAATAAACGGGTGGGCCACGGGTCAACCCACCAACACAAAGTGAACCTATGTAACCCGTTTATTAAATGAGTCGGATTATATATTATATATAACCAGCGTAGATGACCCATTTAAAAAAGTAATATTATATGTATATAAATGTCGAATAATTATGTTTCTCACTTTAAACTAGAGCTACCACTTCACTATTAATACTATAAATTCTCTAGTGCATTTAATCAATTTATGCAATTTTTTAGTTGAATGGGTCACAATGTTAACCCTTAAATACACCTGTCAAGACGTAGCTGCCCTCTTCTCTCTAAACTAGGGTTAGGGTTTTTGACTACGTAGCCTCTCTCTCACGTCAATGGAAATTGATGCAATGGCAGCCCGCTTGGCCTCCTCCCTAGCGTTGGCTGATGGCAAGAAACCGGTGGACCTGCGTCCATCCAAAGGACTGAGACAACCTGGTGGGAAAGCTGCTCACGGAGGGGGAATACTCCCGTTGCTCTTTCCTTGGCATGTTCCGATCTGCATGGTGGATCAATGGCAGACTGAGCGTTGAAGAAGTTGGAGAAGATGACAGGGTTCTGCTCACTTTCACAGATCCCTCTGATGTGGATAGGGTTTGGAAAGGTGGACTGTGGGGCTACAATAGGGCACCTGTAGCACTAGCGTCGTACGACGGTATCAGTCCGGCGAGAGAGATACCACTGAAGAAATCATTCTACTGGATGACGCTGCAAAGGGTACCACCGGCTTTCAGGTCTGAGCGTATTATGCACCTGATCGGTAGTACGTTGGGAGATTTCAAGGAGTTTGTTCGTCCGGCTTTCCAGACCCGAGTTCTGCGCATCAGGGTCGAGATCGACTATGCAAAGCCTCTCTTGTTTCGTTGCCGCTTCTGGGTGGAAGATGAAGTTCAATTCATGGTGCAGTTTCGATACGATAAGTTGTTTGGCAGATGTGGTACCTATGGCCTAGTTACCCACGTTGGCCTTCCTTGTTCAGGGCCGGATCTGGAAGAAGATAGTGCTACACCAGTTGGAGTGTTGGCGCAGCCCACGGCCTTGGCAATACTACGGGGATAGGAAAACCCTAATAACAATAGGGTGGTGGTAAACAATCAAACCTTGTTCTTCAAGGCTCATATACCAAATAGCATACTGGAAGCTTTACTTCCCCAATCAGTGGTGGCCATGCGTCATCAAAGACAAGTGTAAATTAGGGAACTGAGAGAGCCAAGACTCAATGGAGATCCAATTACAGGACAAAGGCGAAACAGGGAAAATGATGAGGGACCTTCCAACAATAGCAATCAACCAAAGAGAAAAAGAGGACGCCATGTTGGAAGTGTGAATAAGCTGCCTTATGGAACAGCAGGAAAAGGAAAAAAGAAAGATGGTGAACCTGAAAAGACAAAGAGCAAAAAGACCAACCTGATGCCGAGGTTGTTACCTGCTGAGGAGCCTGAAACTAGTACTAGCTCTAACCCTAAGGGAAAGAGATGGTACTTGCTTAAGGTACAAAATTTCAAGACATTCTGAACTTCAAGCCTTCTCAAGTGGGAGTAATCTCTATATACTTTCTTAGATGTTTTCTAGTTGATATGTGTACCACAATTGAGTGCTGGTAGATTAGGCTAAATGAATGATTTTGCCTTAGGAAGTGAGATTATTCTTGCTTAGATTGTTGGCTTGCTGTTTCAGCGAGCGACCATTTAGACTTAAATGAGTTTAGGTGTGACTTAGATAGGACATCCGGTTTGTTCCGGCTCTTCTTATGTAAGTTTTGTTAGACTCTAGCCTGTTTGTTCATGGCTTTGATATCTAATTAAATCAAATCCTTTTTTTTTTTTTTTAAATGTTAACCCTTAAATGAGTCATTTTTTCCAACACGACATGACCTATTTATTAAATGGGTTAAGCGAGTTGAAAATGGGTAACCCGTTTAATAAATAGGTTGAGTTTGAGTTTAAATTTTCGACAAGATTATTAAATGAGTTGGTTTTGAGTTTGTGTTTTGTGACACGAGAAATACCTTGACCTAACACGAACCCAACACGAACCCAACACGACCCGACCCATTGACAGCCCTAGTTTTGTTTGAGCAGGTAGGTCAGGTATGTAATTTAAGTAGATAGTTTATTTCATTTCTTTTACTAAACTACAACAAGTTTTATTCTATAATCAAAAGCATTATGGGCTTTATGTTTCTTTCAACCCTAGCCGATGCCTAGGATTCCAATGGCGCCCCCTTTTGCTAATAATTTCTCTAATGGGTGCAGGAAAAGATTTTGCATGTACTATTCATATGGTGTCGATGTGCATCGTTCTTCAAATGATGTCAACATTGTGATTCCTAGAGCAGAGGACGTGCGTAGTGATGGGTTTATGATGAAGTTGAGCTCCATGTTGGGAGCGTTGAAATCTCTCATGAGAATCGGCCTCTGTCGTCGGCAAGAGGCGGAGGGCGTTGCAGCTCTCTGATGGACTCTAAAGGGGAAAGACACTTGTTCAAGATCTGGGTCGAGTCTGACCAAGCATAGGAAGGCTTAAGGCGATTAAAGGGGATGAATTTCCAACGAGGATTAGATTGAACTGGATGCAAGTGATGGAGATGAAGGCGGTTTGATCATGGTAGGGGCAAGTTTCTATGCCCAGAGAATGGTGGAGACGGGCTTCTTGATTGCGATGGCGACGACGCAATGCTTTAAACTCCAAGATGCGGTGGCTGGGGTCTGGGTGCACTGGTATGCTGTTGCCCGGAGGCTTCAGGCTCGATCTAAAATTGTTAAAGACTAAGGAGGGATGCTGAAATCACTTTGAGTGCCCAGTTCTGGTTGCGTGCCCAAATCAATTACATCTTGTGCCTCTAGAGCAGTTCTTTGAATGTAAGCCCAAGTTTGGACCATACATATGGACTCGGGTCTTATCGAATTTCATATTTGGGATCTAGGAGATGACATATCTTACAAAGCTTCTTAGCCCTAGTTTGACGGGCAAGGAGAAAATTTGAGGTTTTTTTTTTTTTTTTTTTTTTTTTTTTTTGCATTTTGTGGAATTAACCTATTTACTATGTTTCCTTTTCATAGTTGTTTAATGAGTGATGCTAGCATGTCATGTCCTAGACTTGCCCATAGAGTTGGCAACGAAGTGTATATATTCGTGCCATTCTGACTTTTAAATGAGAATTGATTGGTTGATTCAAAAATACAGTCCGGTTAGGAAAAATATTGATTTAAGGGGAAAAGAGCATAAAATTTTACACCGTGACAATATCTCAGTCAAGTAGAAACTGTCATGACTCAAAAATTCCCTCAGAGCTTCCTCTTGTTCAAATCTTGAAAAGCTGTACTACAAAACCCAAGCCCTTCTTGTGCCGCTCCTACTTGTGTTCCTCTTCTGCGCCCCTAATCCCGTCCCTAATCCCATCCCTCCTCTCCATCCTAATTTCCTAACCCAGCTGTGATCCAAGTCTCGCTGGGGCCACCTCCGCACTCTCTGGTCTCTACCCTTCCTGTTTCACCCAAAATGACTTTTCAAACAAATGGGATTGAGTGGAATAGAGACTACTGGTGCCACTTGCGAGCATCTTATTTAAGGTTGCTGTAAAATAGGAAAAATTGATTTAGGGGAAGTTGTATGAGTTTTTGATAAGAGGGTTGTGTGAGTAGGAGAAGTTGGAAGAAGCGCTTAAGCTTCAGTCTCAGATGGTGGGAAAAGGGTTTAAATTGAAGGCTGAAATTTATAGTGCAATTATTAGTCGCTATGTGAAAGAAGGAAACAAAGAAGTAGCGGCGTTGTTGAGGAACGAAATGTTGGATACGAGACGTAACAATCTCCCCTCCTTATAAAACATTTCGTCCTCAAAATTCACACGAACAAGTAAAGACTTAACTAAACTAACTCTACTGGATACGTGTCCCTTAGGTGAACCATAACAAGAATTAACTCAAGGGAAAGAAATATTGTACCGTAGGGAGCATGTAGAGGAACGAGATCCTAGCGCTGAATCGTGGCATAAAGTCTCTTCTGAGTCGCTGGACATCCAGGACGACCTCCATCCCGTTGAGTGTTACCCCTGGAAGAACTAGTGTAGGTGTCACTGGATGTACCTCCTGATGCGTGACTAGAACCCTAGCTGACGTCTGGAGTAACACCCTGAGTCAATGTAGGGCAATCGCTCCTATAATAACCCTGCTGTCCACACTGATAGAACCTCACATCCCTCGTCTGACACTGGGGACGATCCCTCCAAGTATGAAATCTCTCTGAGGTACCACTATGCTGACTAGTGCCATCACTGAACTACCATTCCTGTGACTGACTACCTCCCATGTGAAGTCCTCCAAAGTCCGGTAGGGTGGTCGAATCTGAACTGACACGGCTACTACCTCTAGAAGATCCTGAACCAGAAGTGGGAGCAGCTCTCTTGGATGGACCCTGGCTGGGGCCACCCGCATCCTGAGGTAGAATACCAGAAAAAAATATAGTCTCTACTCTCAAAGCAGCGTTAACTACCTCATGATAAGTGTAGAAAGGTATAGCCATCAACTGCAGGCGGTAATCATGCCCTAGTCCATGAATAAACCTGGAAATCCTTTCATCCTCAATGCTTACTGTGAGGGAGTTTTTGCGTTTTGGATCTTTTGCAGCAGGGCCCTCTTGATTAAGCGAGACTAGGCCTAAGATTGATCAAAGGTAGGAACTGAGAACAACCTCGTTGTGACCAGCTAGATGATAACAGCAGTGATTGCACTAGATAATAACAGTAGTGATTAGATTGGATGATAACAACAGCGATTGGATTAGATTTCACGAGAACAGAACTTACAGGTAGATGTGGAAGCTAGATGCCTGGGAGTTTAGTAGAGGTAGATGTGGGGCTAGAGGCTGCTGTAATGGGCTTTTGGTTAGAAGGTAATTCTAATGGGATTTGAGTTTTGCTTGGCCTGTTTTCATCTCTCTACTAGCCCATGTTAAGATTTTGGTCCATCAAGAGTGAATTTTGGTTCCCAAGTCCAAAATTATCGATGGGCATAATCGTAACAATGAGCCTCATAGGATCCGTTACCTTCCACACCACATCCCGCCGTATAAGCCCCAAACGTAGCTTGGGCCTACGTGTATTGCGTGGTAATTAAGCGTGTCGGCTGCTTTGAAGAGGGACATTAGTTGTTTGAGAATTTGGGCTTGTTGTATCTCTTGCTAACTAGAAGGCTTCCTTTTGGCATGAAATGGGCTTGTTTGAAGGCCCAACTAGGCTATGAGATTGATGACTCACCTTCTTCACGTGTCACTTATTAAATTTGAACTCGTGGAAATTTGAGTGTCAACACTTACCAAGTCTGGTACAAAATAGGATAACTGAGTGAAACGCTACTCAAATTCTAACATTGTCTTGTCTCCCTTCTCTAGATCCAAAAACTCATTCTTCATCTTGTCACGAATGGCCGTGTCAAAATACCACCTGTTAAAGTTTATTTTGAACTGGGCCCAAGTCATTGGGCCAACATTCTCTGGTTCCTGGCTGGTCCGGTGCCACCATTCAAAAGCAACTCCATCAAGAAAGTCTACTACCAAGCCCACTTTCTGGTCCTCTTGACAATTAATCTGAGTAAATACTCTCTCCATTTAGTTCAACCAATTATGGGTGTCCATAGGTTCAAGATCAAAGGAGAAACTATACCCTCCATGTCTCCTCGCTCTCTCCATGCCAAAATCAGTTATGGAGCCAGGAAGTGCTGCAGTCAGATGCTGGAAAATATGTCTATGAGGGTTTCCCATCTCCTGGAGCGGGAGGAGTCTCCCCACGTGTTCGGTGTCGAGTTATCAGAGCACCTGAAGAAGAGAAGGTTAACAAAGCTCAAGAATTAGGACATTAACCTATCTACTTTACATACATAATGAACGCACTAGCACTGAAGAATATATAATGGGGATCCGCCGCTGTCGAGCCATCACTCAAAGGGTACCGAGGGTCGTTAAGCATGTAAAGTAGCAGGAAAGAAAGAAAGTCGACAGAGCCTAACAATTTAATGCTCTGATACCAAGTTGACAGGACTTGCCCCGAATTCCACCTTGAAATCCGAGGTGGCCCTGTGGGGCCTACCTTAGGAATAACTCTACCAATAATTCAGCAGAGTCACCCCTAAAAATGGAGTATCCAAAACTTGTAGAAACACATTCACACTTCTAATAAGCCATCCTTAATCTCCTGGAGCTACCTTGCTCCCCAAAACCGAGCAACTCCACAATTTAGAGTATCAAAATAATCCAACTACACAAGTGTAACTCCTAAGCTTTATAGCATTTGTCTCACAGGTTATCAGAGCAATCTAAAAGACAGAAAAGAAAACAAGATACAAGTACGTTCAATAAATAACCTACAATAAAGAATACAATAGCAGCAAATGCTATGCCCCAAATCTTATTATGCCGAACCAGCTACTTTGCAGACTGAACATTTGAAACCGAAGGGCCCAGGGGAAAGTAGATAAAAATGTTAGCTTGAGTGGACAAAAATAAATAATTGAAAAGAAAAGGGATTTTTATACTTTCCCACATTTATTTCTTCAAAAAAAACAATGCATGCAACATTTATAAAACACATTTCTTTAACCTCGAAAACTCATGAAAATATACTAGTTCCGCTGGTTAAGAGACAACGGACTAGCCCCGCTAGTCAAGTAACAGTAGAGTATGGGGAAGGAGTTATCACAATACAAGTAAGGGAGCCTCTTAGGCTCGGGTCGGAGCCTCCCAGGTTCTGCTCAACTCAACTGCAAACACATAGTGAGCGGAGAGGAGTACTAATAGGCTAGCTAGCAATAAAATAAAACGACCCAGGTATGGTAGGTTAAAATCCACGAAAAGTGAAAATCAGTAAGGCTTCCACAAAATCTCACCAGAAAAATATATATACCAATGACGTGAACCCGCACCCCAAAATATTCTCGAATTCATAAACCAATATGTGAGAAATAATAAATAAATATAATTCCGAAATCGCCTCCAAAAAACTCGTCAAAATTCAATAAAAATCATAAGTCTAAAATCGAGCATAACAATTTCCAATCCGAAAGTCCAATCATAAAATAATTCAATATTTTAAATCAATTAATATGCTCAATTATTTAAAATGATAATTTAATAAATTCTTAATTCAGAAAATAATTACATGCATTATTTAAAATCAAACATCCACTCACAGAATACGGCTAACATGACACCCACGCGTAAGGATCCTCGTCGAGCGATGGGTTGGTACCACTTCCTGTATAAAATTATATTTCGTAATCGACAATTCGACAACAACGAATCTAAAACAAAACCCGAAAACCCCTTGTAAACCAATATCTTCATTTCTTCTCGGATTCATCGCAAAGTTCACCATGAAGACCAATCCGTCGATTAAGCATTCCATAGTGGAAATAAGGGAAATCCGAAGGTCGGATTCTCATAAATCGACATCCGACTCTCCAAACTTTAGAAATTCATATTCGCTACAAAACTCCTCCGATTTCTACCAAACTCACATTTACAAGTGATACAACAATTATATGGTTTAACTAGCTAAAAACAAGAAATATAACTCTACCCTACACGCCTCCACGCGCTACCCACGCCTCCGGCCAACTTCACCTCCGGTCACCAGATTTTATTTGCAGGTGCATCTCAACAAGCCCAACAACTTCCTCAACTACATCAAAGAACACCAAAATGAACAGTAAAACCTTCAAATCATCTATTCTCTTTCCACACCTCAAATTGAGTTATGAAACTTGGAGGGATTCACCAGTGGAGGATGAGCTTTCAAGAACGGCCGGTTTCATCCCCGGAAGTGGCATGAATAGGGAGAAATCGGTGTTGACCCAAACTACTACAGCAAACTTTGGAAGCTCGATTCACAAAATTTCGGCCAAATCGCATTGAGCCACCACCGCAGACTTCACGAGGGGGAGAAGACACGTCGATGCAGGCCCGTAGCTCGCTATTTGGTGGCTGGATAGAGAGAGAGAGAGAGAGAGAGAGAGAGAGAGAGAGTTACTGTGGTGGTTTCCGAAAATGGAAACCTACCACACTAACTTTCCACTTATATAGAAACTTATCATGAACAATAACTTTAGTATTTTGATCATAACTTTCGTATACGAACTCCAATTTCAGTGTACCACATGTCCATGAACTCGGTTTAATGTCCTCTACGACTTCCCCAAAGAAAATTTTCACAAAAACTAATCTGAACGTCAACTTTTAGGGCCACTAAAAGTATCGAAGCAAAGTAAAATATGAAAGTAATTGTCGTTTACCGAGAGTGTGGGAGTGTGGGAGCTGACATATTGAAAAAAGAAGTTGTGGATGAGCGGTTATGAACATATTAGTTTTATGTGGTATTTAGAGTTTAGAGTTGACCTAGTAGATCGAGACTCCAACGATGACGAAAATAGCTGAAATATTTACAATAACCATTTCTTCTAATCATGATATACCCAACGGTTGATTTTGATAAAATCTATTTCCTCCACATAATTGCTCATGGAATGTATATTTTTTTATACAACTAATTGTTAACTTAATGAGCAAACTAAGATCGTTTAACAAAATGCATAAACACAACCAAATGATCAATACAATATGAACTAGAATACAACAAGAGGAGATGCATCACCTGCTTCATGCACAACAACCATTCCTTCAAAAGCAGTAGCAACAACACAACTATTCAACATAAATAATCCGAGCTCCAAAACTTCAAGCAGCCACACGCAAGAAATCTTCTACTCAACTATGTGTTTAACTCCTCTCTATAGGGCAGGACTGAATGTTTTGTCACATAGTGAATAGGGACTTCAAACACCTATATATACAAACTAGATAGGTCTTCCCATAAAAGAATCATTGATTCTAGCCAATGAGTTATTTCTGAAAGATGCTATAATTATCATATCAACTAATTAGATATTTATCTTTATCAATATGGATTTCTAACCATATGAGTGACATACCAAAGCTCATTAGGTGTCTAGGTAGATAATTCATATATTTCCTATTTATTGTAATAAGCTTAATCAATTTGTTATTTACTTAATGTAGATAATATTAGGTCCAAATAATATTTTACAATCTCCCCTTTGGACCAATATTGTCTACATAACAATTGAACCAAAACTCATTCAGGAAAATAGCCAAAGTATGCACTGAAATATATGGTTTCTCAAGATCCATTCAGTTCTGTCAAGAATGCAGCATCTAAAATAGAACTTGGAAATAAACATGTTTATGTAAACATATTTGTTCCAAATTACCAATAATAACCTCTGCATCTCACATGAACTACAAAACTGATATGATGAAATCAAGTGGTAAAGTATGTCATTCTACAGTAAACACTTGATTATAGTCATATTTCCATCCACCTGATAATCAACAAAACTAAAATAGCAGCAATCAAATATTATCAAAATAAGATCAAGCTGTGAAACAATATATATATATATATATATATATATATATGGAAATACATCAAGCTTTATTCATTTGACCAAAATATGAATACATATTGTTTCTGACATGAATTGCAAACTTAAATAAAATTGAAATTTTCAAACTAAGAAATTGAAAACATAATCTTTATGACTTTTGTTCTTTCTGAACTCTAGAATCTAAACTAGAGAGAATTCCCATGTCTTCAACATGCTTCTTGAAAACTGAAACTGGTAATGTCTTGGTAAAAGGGTCTGCAAGCTGTGCATCTGTGCTAATGGCAGCTATTTATTTCAATCTCTCCATCTTTTACCCTCTTTCTCACACTGTAGAACTTCAAGTCTATATGTTTTGAATTATTGGACCTTTTGCTATTCTTACTGAAGAACACAGCAGCTTCGTTATCACAATAAACTTTCAGCTTTCCATCAACAAGATTACTTAAAATCTTTGTTTCCAAAAGAAAGTTTCTGATCCATAGGCCTTCACATACACCTTCATATATGGCTATAATTTCTGCTTGCATGGTGGATGTGGCTATCAATGATTGTTTCATTGTTTTCCAAGCCACTGCACCACCTTCCAATATATATACATAGCCACAAGTAGACTTCATTTATGTAGGATAATTTCTTGCAAAATCTGGGTCTGTGAAGCCTACAAGTTCAAGTTTCTTCACGCGCTTATACATAAGCATGTGACTCTTAGTCCTCTATAGGTATCTCAATACCTTTTTGCCAGCAGTCCAATGCTTGTGTCCAGGATCAGATTGAAATCTAGACAACATGCCAACTGCAAAGGATAAATCTGGCCTAGTGCACACTTGTGCATACATGAGACTGCCAACTAATCTAGCATATGGTACTGACTCCATTTCCCTTTTCTCAACACTTGTTTTAGGGCATTGATCATTATTTAAGTTATGTCCCTTAGATATTGGAACCTCCCCATGAGCACCAGTAGCCATATCAAATCTCTGAAGTATTTTTGAAATGTAGGCTTGTTGAGATAATCCCAATAAACCTTGTGCTCTATCTCTCTTTATCTCAATTCCTGATAGGAGCACAAAGTGTGACGTTTTAATATGTATTTTTCCTCATTTGGCTAAGTTATTCTCTTAAAATTAATAATTATATTATAGTTTCAGTTTTTAGGTACTTCAAGGTCGGAAATGGAGAAAAGAAGTGAAAAAGAGCATAAATGAGCATAAATTAAGGACAAGAGTTCATTATGTGCACAATTGGAAGAAGATATTAGTGCAATTCAAAAGAGAGGAATAAGGGATGTATCTGGGCACTATTCAAGGAATATACAATGAGTCATTAAGGGGAAAAGAGATCAGAAATTTCATGACTTTGTCAAGAGAAAATCAAGGAAATTTGGAGGAGAAATCACCTATAGATGATTGGCCATGATTGCATCACAACAGAGGATGATCCCTCTATAAATAGCAGCTATTCTCAACACCAAGAGCATAGCTTCTTGACCAAGATCACTTTCTGGCCTATCACTTCCTGACCAAGATCACTTCTTGGTCTATCACTTCCTGACCAAGATCATTTCCTGGCCTATCACTTCCTAGCTAAAAACTATTCCATAACTCTGCCCATTTCACTTCTCAAACCTCCATCATCTACAAGACCGTGACCACCATCATTCCATCAATCTGCAAAGTTCTTAGGCGCTGAGTCAAGGACGCTCCACCTAGGGCTGGGCACGATCCCAGACCGGCACCGGTTTTACAGGGACCGGGACCGGGACAGGTAATCCCACTTCAGGCCGGTTTTGCAGTTGCACAAAACAGGGACCGGGATAAGCCTGGACCGGTATTTGTTTTATAGGGACCGGGACCGAAAATCATAATTCGGGCCGGGACCGTAGTTGCATATAACAGGGACCGGGATAAACCCGGACCGGGACAAAACCGGTCTGTTTTTCGGGTTTCCAATTCCAGTCAATCTTTGCTGCTTGACCTGCTTCTGTTTAGAGAGTATAAAGAGTAATGCAATATGATTCTATGAACTAGCAACATTGCTGCAATGATGGAAAAAAAAAAAAAACCAATAAACCATTCTGCAAAGTGCAATCTGCACTAGCAGCAAGGTTGCAAATAAATCCATCTTGCAAATAACCATTCAAAGCAAGCAACCAACACAATTACACAGCAAGTTCACCAACACATAGTCACATATTATCTTAACTCTTAACAACATAACAAATTAAAAACCGAAACAATGTTCAACAAGACAACAAGAGCAATTTAAAAAGACATGCAGCAGCTGCTCCTCTAGTCCTCCATCTTCAAATTTTTTTCCCTACACAATTCAGTTTAAAAAGACATTGTATTACACATTTATACATTATATAGTTATATACACATTTATACTTTGCACCAATGAAACATCATAGAAACAAAAACCAAAAAAAGGCAGCAAGGCAATAAATTGATATACCTTTAGCTTTTCTTGGTGGCAGTAGCCCTTGTTTTGGTGGTTTTGCAGATTTTGAGGTCCCAGCAGCGACACTTGTTGAAGGAGTTGCAGCTGTAGCTCTTTTGGAGACTTGTGCAGACTTTGAGCTTAAGGTTCCAGCTTTGGCAGTTGGTTCTTCTTCATCACTTTCAGCAGCTACTACTTTTCCCTTTGCTACATCTACAACAACTCAAGAAGTAATGACTGAGACACGTAAAAATTAAAAGTGTAAACTGCAAACACCTCACCAAAAGCAAGAAACTACAACAAAACTGCAAATGCAAACATTAACATATGTACCTCTCTCCATTTTTTCATAAAACTCAAGCTCTTCTAGGCTTGGATAATACTCGATGTCAGATTGATCTCATTTTTTGATCCAGTTTTGCAAGCAAATCAATGCTTCCACACTTTTAGCAGTTAATGAACTCCTAAAAGGGTCAATGACTCTCCCACCTGTGCTGAATGAGGACTCGGATGCAACTGTACTAACTTGGATTGCAAGTACATCCCTTGCAACAAGAGAAAGGTTTGGATATTTGCAGCCATTTATCTTCCACCATTGAAGCAACTGCCAATCTTCATCTTTGGGATTCTCCATTGGATCTAATAGATACCTATCAACTTCACTCTCAACAACCACTTCGTCTGATTCAGCTAGGGCTCTTTGCCAACCTTCTAAGATCTCTGCCATTTTTCCGGACATTTTCTTGCTCTTCTCCTTGGCCTTGGACTTGGACTTGGAAGATGTGGCTGTTGCTTTTGTGCTGCTAGAAGCGACGCAGCTTGTACCAGTGCTGCTTCTAGAACTTTTACTCTTTGAAGAGGCATTGGTTGATGATCTATAAAGATCAGTTAAGCATACTAACAGCTCCTTCACATCATTGGTCTTGGCCTTTGCTTCGATAGCATCAAACTGGAGGTGAGTTATACATATGTGACTAATGTTTTTCAACTTGAACCTTGGATCCAAGACAAGGGCTACTAATAGCAGTTGGTTCATATCATCAACCGTTCCAAAATACTTCCTAAACTTTGCTCTCATCTTCACTGCCATCTCCATCATTAGCTTTTCAGTTTCACTTCCAAAACTCTCATCCGGAGGCACAAAGAGTGCATCAATCTCAGCCTCGATTGCTACAATGTCGTGAAAAGCTTTATGAGCAGTGGGGTGTTTGGTTGCACTAATTCTCATTGTCACATCGTAGAAAACCCTCAAGAACTTCACAAACAGTTCAGCTTTTTCCCAATCTGCAGCATCTGGTGGCCCGACTCTTTTTCTTGGTTGAACTGATTTTTTTTGAACTTGTATTTCACCCTCCTGTTCCTCTTCATCCTCTTCATCTTCATCAAAATAGTCTTTGTACTTATTGTCTTCTTCATCAGCCATCCAAGCAAAAGCTGGCTTCACCTCCAAAGCTATGTCAAGCATCAAAAATGTGGAATTCCATCACGTTGGAACATCCAAAGCTGGAATTCTTTAAGAATCTATATGGCCTTCCTGCGTCTCCTTTTGAACACACTCTTTGAAGCAGTCCAATCTATTAGAACTACTTCTAATATATTTCACGGCATTTCGGATTGCAGCACAGCTTCTATCCATAATTGTCAAACCAGCCCTAACTATAATGTTCAAGATGTGAGCCAAACAC